>JAKUCV010007399.1:75643-91500 GCA_028386065.3 Turnera subulata
GCTCAACCCTTGCCTCTAGGTCCTTAATCCTATTAAGATAACCTAGTTAAGTCCAAACCCACAACAAGCAGTCGAGATATTACAATTATCCACTCGCACCTTCCTAGGATAAACAATGGCACCTTGCTAGGGCAAAACCTACCAATTGTTGATCTTAGGCTTGATGAGTGCTTATCATGGAAGGCAACTAAGAACTTAATATTTCACCAATATATTATTCCATACATTATATGCAAGTTCTTGATGAATCATACATTGGTGTTTGTAAATTTGGAAAACCAAAATTACATGTGAACATCGATTGTCAACTTGTAACATCGATGTTGTGAGAATCTGATTCTCTCCAACTACTTGGCAGTAGCTCAATAACATCGATGTTCAACTCTTAAACATCGATGTTGTTGAGATTCTTGAACTCCAAACTTTTGGCAGTAGCTCAATAACATCGATGTTGAACTTTCAAACATCGATGTTGTTGAGATTCTGAAAGTTCAAGATTTTGGCAGTACTCCGTATTTCGGCCATATCCAGAGCTGTAAAGCTCGGATTTGTGCAAACTTGGTGTCCCTGGAAAGCTAAGAAGTAGGGCTACAACTTTTCTGTTCAGGCTAGACACCAATTCGGCCTCCTTTTACCCCTAATTCGCAGTTGAATTTACTGGGTTCCACAACATCGATGTTGAACCCTTCAACATCGATGTTTGGAGTTTGCGAATCTGCAAAACATCGATGTTGACACTCAAACATCGATGTTGGAGGTTGCCGAATGCATAGAACATCGATGTTGAACACTTAAACATCGATGTTTTGAGTAATTGAACTCCACCATTTGGCAGTAGCTCAAGAACATCGATGTTGAACACTTAAACATCGATGTTTTGAGTACTTGGAAGTTCAATTTCTTGGCAATAGCATTATAAAATCGATGTTTAACATTTAAACATCGATGTTTGGGTTCTGTAACTCAAGAACATCGATGTTGACACTCACACATCGATGTTGTTGGAGCACTGGAACTCAAACCAATTTGGCCGAGCTCAAATAACATCGATGTTTAACTCTTAAACATCGATGTTATAAGAATTTTGCATGAGAACATCGATGTTGGTCACACAACATCGATGTTGTGATGATTCGGCCGAGGCTAACTTCATCAGAACATCGATGTTTGTCACACAACATCGATGTTATGAAGGTTCTGCCAAGGCTAAACTTCATGCCAACATCAATGTTGGTCTCACCAACATCGATGTTATGGCCTAACTTTACTTGAACGACAATCGTTCAATACACAAACCGACACTCGGTTTTTCCTAGTCGAACTCTTTCAACTTACTGTCAAGAACACCTTGATTGATATCACATACCAATCAAGTTCATGTTGTCAAAACACTTTTGACACATCCAACAACAATATATATATATATATAATTTAAATCAACATATAATGATCATGCTACATCACATATAACATATCATATATGTATGCATGAACATATCAACATATGCACATAAATCTGGTTTAGAGCTTCACAAGAGGCTCCGCTACCACTGTAAGTTTCCCTAAGCTATATGACATTCATATACCAAGCACAACAAGCAGCGGAAATACGGAAACTTAACCAAGAACCGCATGTGAAGCAATATAAACCGTATAACAAAATTTACATACCTTGTTCGGTTGAGGTCTTTCACCCAACTGTAGAACAGAATCAGCAAGAGCCAGACAAAAGCCTCGCCCCTCTACGGTATCCACACGAACTGTGATCAAGGTGGAGTCGTCTCACGATCCAACTTCCGAGCACTCCCGGACTGGGTGCTAGCAGCAGAAAACGGGAGCTTGTATGGTTGTGGTGTTTTGTGATGTTTTGGGTTCTTCCTTCTTTCACAAAGAATGAAGAGTATGAGGTGTGTGTGCTAAAGCTCTCAAGAAGTCTGAAGACACTCACAAGCTCAGAAAATTCAGACACACACACGTTCAATCATCAACCCAAATGTGAAGAATAATAATTTTGCCAAAAGCATGTGCATGCCAACTCACAAAGGCATGACAAAACGGCCAACATGTTTCCACTAACTCTTAGTGGGAATATTCATCACATGGCTGCAACAATGGCTCCACTAATCTGATGCTTAGTGAATCAAACCAACCCAAAATGACCCTGGTCCAACCACGGTCCAACTGCAGTCCAACCACACCTGGTCCAACCATGGTCCGACCACGGTTCAACCATCTGCTCGAATCAACGGTTCTATGTGTGTGACCCTGTATGCACTTGTAACATCTGGCAATAATTGTAAAATCTCATTTTACAATTACAAACAAAGAGCGGCGTCTAGCAACACATCATTGCTACCCGAACGACAAGATCAGTACTGTAGTGTTCTGTCCCTTCGTCCCATTATCTAGATCAAACACGAGACATGGAATATGTCAATCTCGTATATGTTTAATCTATGTTTCTTGATCCCCGAGTTAACTGTATAAAACGGATACCCGTGAAATCACCATATCACCCAATCCGAGCATGGCCATGCATTTAATAGTTCAACTCTATCAAGAAACCATACGATAATATACCCGTTATATGGGTCGGATGAATCCCCTCTTGATCAATCAAAACCCACTACATAATCATCATATACCCAATGATCACCCTTATGTCCACCCAGTTACGGATGACTAGGAATAATATCAAAGTACATGACTCATATGTTGGATACCTTGACGATCTCAGGTCGGAGGACAATACATCTATAAGAAACACTAATGACATACATATAACGTTCCATGTAGTGTTCTTATGTGGGTCTGTCCAGTCCACAAGTTCTCCAACTTGTACCTGTATGTAGAATTCATATCACATATGCAATTCTCAACATACGCTAGTCTTAATTTATTATTACAACCCATCCATAATAATAATCGACTAGGGACATTTAAGAATATATCAAATATATATATATATATATATATATATATATATTCTAGGGTTATAAGTATGTGCAAGCGTTTATCTCATAAACGATACTTATTGGAATAACCTTAATGTGTATACATGACTACAAATAATCATCCATGATTGGCTTTTGGGCATATTACACTAACACCATCTATCCCCTGTCACTAGGATAGACATTCACTTAGAGGTAAAGTTTGGTGTTGGTGCTTAAGTACCCACAGTCTCTCCCTATCTTCTCTCGAACGGCTAGGGAGTGATGGTTGACTACTGTTAGTCTAGCAACTATAGCTTCACCTCTCGGTCCTTCACCTAGCTACCACTTAGCTAGAATAGGCTTCTCAGTAATCAATCAAGAATCAGATTAAAAGAGGTATTTATCTTTTTGGCTATGCTTCGATAGGCTGAGGCTGTGTTGGGCCTGTCGACAACAAAAGGTCAATTATAAAGATTAGTTCTTGCAGGCGCTCTCAACCTATACTGTCCACATTTGCTTTCACTCACAAGTGCCTCCCATGATTCTCACTCGCCTAATGCTTTTGCATCGGTCAAATCTAGGGGATTAAGATTGGTGTTGAGGCTAGTTCCTCAATTAACTCTTAGCTTCTTTCGAATACCAAGGTTAAGGGTTGGTTGATGTGGGTCCAGTAGCTATGGCTTCACCTCTCAGTCCTTCACCTAGTTACCTGTAATCATGCATGGGTTTGGCTAGAACTCAAACATGTATCAAGTGTGCAACAACCAAAACAAGAAAACGGGTTAAGAACATCAAAAGAGCAATTTGTTACATAAAAACCAGAGCATTGTTGCACCCCTTCAACCTAAGAGGGATTGTTTAGTTCTTGCTCAAGACTACAGAAACAATGAAAACAAAAGTGAGCATAGGGTTTGGAATAGATTGGAGGTTAGGGGCGATACAATTTCTGTAGAAGAAGCTGCAGAATCTTGCACCCCCTTGAAAACCCAAGGTTCTGGGTTTTTAACCCCTATTCTAGACCTTCAATGGTGTCTTTAATGGTGGATGGTTCCCCCTATTGTTCTTCTTCCTTCCTCTTTTATATAGTTGTAGCTCCTCTTTTCTTCTTTCCCCCCACTTGCTGGAAAGCGTAGGAGTTGAACAAGTTGATTTTGCCTTTCCACTCATGCGTTTGAGCATGCTATATGATGGGCAGCAAGTTGATAGGCTGATAGGTGGTGGATTGCAAGATTCATGAGACTTTTGCATAGAATAATTGTACTTTAAGATGGATTCCCTCTAAGTGGCATGTGCCCATCCCTTATCCTTCTGGAAAGTGCTTTGAAATGCTCAAGATATGATTGTTGGTGTCAGAGCTGCCCGTATTGCAAGTTGGTGCATTTTTTATATTTTCTGCACTTTTGTTGGTTTTTGCAGTACGCACATGTTGAGCCTGTGCATGGGACTACTTGCACATTTCTTGATTTTCTTTTCAAATTGATTCTAGCTCCTCTTGTGGATGGTGAGGAATTATGAAGACTTCGTGGATCATGACATGGACAACGAAATCCAATGGATATTCTGTGATTGGAGGAGGATTTGTGGTTTTTAATTGAATCTGCAGTGAACAACAGACTCTGAAATAGATTCTGTAGTCCTGAAACAGACTCAGGCTGTGATAGAGACTGTTTCCGCGAATTCTCCAATAAAATCCTCTGAAATTCCTTGAATGCACCTGGAATTACTTATCACACAGTAAGGGGTGGCAATGGAAGGAATATAATGAAATTGTGGATAGTAAGGCATATAGTTATGGTGAAATGAGGAGAAATTGTGTCCGAAATCATGCCTAAAACTATGCATATTTCATATGCATCAACCGGGGTCAAAGCCACATAGTTCTAACATGCATTAAGCAACAATCAGAGCATCAACAACAATAATATCATCAACAACAATTAGAAATTAAAAGGATTTAATGTTACCTCTTGTAGCCTTCCTCTAACTCCTTACAATTGGGTGACTTCTAACCCGACTTTCTTTCCACTTAGCTCAATTTTGCGTCAAATTCTAACGGAGAAATAATAAAGAAGACGATCAAGTTAACTTCTAGCTCAACAACAAAATTTTAAATCTCCCTCTTAGGTTTCCAGAGACACCAAAATTGCAGCAAACCGACGTCTAGAACTCCAAATATTGCCTATTTACCGAGATTGCACACAACAGGTCCTTCTACTCGGGTTTGCTACTTCTCCACCACTGGAACTGTCTCTTGCCGCCTTCTTTATGCTCTCCTCTGGATCTCCTCTCGCTGCCAACTCCTTGCTACTCCTCTCTATGAGATTTCTCTAGAATATCAGCTATTCTAATGACTCCTAAACTTAGAAAACTACGGTTTCTCCAAGCACTCTATGCTTAAGGTGTGTAGAGAATAATTTTAATGTCTGTCCATAATGTGTGTATAAGGGGGATCTATTTATAGTGTTCAGGCCCTCAGCGGTCGTTCTATTATTCTAAAGGTCGAGATTAAACCCCTAAATCTAATGGTTAAGAGCTAAGATTAAGAAAAGAGGAAAAAAAATTCTGGAAGCGTTGACCGTCATACCCCGCCAGTCATCTCTACTTGACCACCTGGGCCTGCAGTCATGTTGCCATGGTCGCCTGAGCCCGGAGACTGTTCTTGTTCTTTTTCTTTTTTTTTGGACTTTTTCTCTTTAATCCGATTTCTACTTAGTTTTCACACCCTCTAGAATATTCTCAGACCCAGAAACACTCTAAATTTGTGTCCCACTCCCTTTCTTTTCCTTTTTATCAACCACACATCAAATTGTGCCTCTTTTCTAATCAATTCACCATAAAAATACAAAATTGAAAAATATATATTTAATCCTAAATTTATACAAAAATTAGAATTAAAATTAACTACAAATAATGTATTTAATTGGGCTGCTACTGTTGGAGGATTCATATTTTATTAGCCCAGACTTCAGATTTATTTTTAACCCAAAATTAAATCATTTCAATAATAATGGGAAAAAACAAATAAAAAGAACTAAACAAATAAAATCTCCATATTCTACTAAATTAAATCACAAATATATGCTTGCCTAAGATCAAATAATCTCATCGAACCCAAGGTATAAACACATTCATAATCTAAAATAATAAAATAATCTCAGGTCAAATGTGGGTGTTCATAGTTAGTTACCATAACCTAACAAAAAAAATAATTTTAATTATAATTTTTCACGAAATTCAGAGTTAAATTAAGCTGCAGGTAATGTGATTTAATGGGCCATCTTTGTTGGAGGGTCCATATTTTATTAATTCAGACTCTTAATATATTTTTAGCCTAAAAATAAATCATCTCAAATTATTATTATTGGGTTAAAATAAATAAATAGTCCAAATAAACAAAACAATCCATATTCTATTAAATTATAGCTGAAGCATTCCTTCTAAAAAAAAAATTATACCTGAAACGTGTGGAGAAAATCATCTCATTAATCCAAAAGTTTAAACATATTAAAAACCTTAATTAATAAAATATTTATATTTTACTAAAATAAATTCTATATATATTCTAAAAACTAAATCATCTCATTAAACTTATGATTCAAACACATCTAAAATCTAAATTAATAAAATATATATGGCCAAATTTGGGTGTTCACATATAGAATAATCTATCAAAAGGACATATAGAATAATCTATCAAAAGGAAATGAGGATTCGGATTTAATTGAGTAAAGGAACAGAAGTTTTGAGAAAAAAAGAGAGAAGAAAATAATATTGAAATCAACTAAGTTAAATGAAGAGACAAAATGTCACGAATATATCTCTCTCGGCTATAAAATGGGAAGCGGGACTATAGTTAATCAAATCCAACAATAGCTTCCAGTGTGCAGTGATTTTTTCTTTTTTTTTCCCTATCGGGAAGCACATAAGCCCATGATGATTTTGAGTAAAGCCGAAATGCTAAATATGTGCAGCGGGTTCGAATCGCGGAATTTCTATAGCATTATTGTATCCAAATCTTCTTAGGGCAAGCCAGGTCATGCATGTTGTGCCACGTTCTATACATATTGCATGGAGAGTCAAGAAACCTGCAAGAGTAATACCCCTTCCATTGACTGCACCGGACATCCGTTCTTCCAGTAACCTCTTCACAGGACCATAATCATCAGCAGGTTCAAACGAACATCTCACCTGTTGAGGCCAATTAGCACAACGGGAAACCTCTCAAGCTCAAGGTGAAACAAATATATAGCTACAGTTACAATCTAGCCTCAAGTAACAAACTAAAAAAAAATAAAGTAAAAGCTTTTTTATTTTAGCCCATGATTTTGATTCACAAATCAAGCTTTCTTTTGCTTAGCTAAACAAACGATTATTTGATTCTTTTATATAATTTAAAGGCCAAATTATCGATCTCAAACTGATGGTAAAGAATTAACATTTGAACATATCCATTTTACCAAATGGGAAGAGAGGACATAACGAAAATATTCAAATTGGAAGGAAAATACCGTGACAAATGACACTGGCCAACACTTATAATTAAGGTTGATGAACCTAAGAAAAAGGAAAAAAGAGTTATTTATCACCACCATCATTGCTGGAGTTTTACTTTTAATGTTTCAATAATCAAATTTTGTGCACTTGTTGCTTCAGATATCAAAGTTACATTCAATGTACTTCTTGTACGTATATATATATATATATATATATATATATATATATATATATATATATATATATATATATATATATGCAATGAGAATAAAAAATTAGTAAGATGAATATATGCAAACCTCAAAATCATTTAACTCCTCATCACTGAGAGCACCGTCCTTGTCACGATCACAGAGGATAAACATGCGCTTCAAGGCTTCAGCTACCTTGGACTTTAAAGATCGGGTTTCAACATCATATAATGCACCGATTGGGAAAAGCACTAGTCGTGTTGCTTCTTGAAAAATCCAAGGTTCCTGCATAAGCAATAAATGAAACAAATCTGCTGCAGATGAGAAATATCAAACTTACCACTTTTGAAACATCCAGTATCCGCTGATTAAAAAAAAAAAAAAAAAGAGACATCCAATAACATGACATGACCCACTACTATAAAAGAGTCTACAAAATTAAATTATTATTAATAATTAAGTAGATAAATTGATTAATTAATAATCATCTATGCTCTCATTCAAATCCAATTTAGAGTGCAAAATATAATTAGAATATAATTTAATTTCAATGGAAAATTATAGACACCACTAATTCAAAGTTGAAAATGCATATTTTTCTAAAGAAAGAAGTTAAAATAGATATTTAAATGGAAAATAAATTTTAATTAAAAGTTATATATGTGCCGAGAAGATAAAAACAGAAAAATCTACATGTACGAAATTGGATTCAAGATGTAGCAAGTAATTCGTCGTGTTTATCTTTTTATGTTAGAGGACTTAGCCTCTGGCCCTAACCAATGGAACATATTAGAATCTTTCAGGACTTAAACAAGGTGCTGAACAGAAAGGAAAAGGAAATCCCAAGCGCAAAGGAAACAAGGTGCTTATCTTTCGGGACTTTACAGAACAACACGCTAATCTACCCATATCTCTACTTGCCAAGGGAATCCCAAGCGCAATTGTTTTTAAAAAACCCAGGCCCATTTGTCTTCAGCATAAACCGAACTACAGGTGATTCTTCAAACTCCTATGAACCAACCAAATCTACTCATGGCTAAGCAGGAAGGCAAACTGGAATAGAGTAGATAGATCGAGAGAGAGTGACTCCTGTGCTTTGTCTTTCTTTCTTTCTTAAGTTTAATTTGGGTCAAAAAGAAACTCATTCAATTAAACTCCTCAACTCGTGATTTTGAACGATCGAGTTCACCCAAAATAGGTTCCTACTTCCGTTTTGGCCATATTTTTCAGTCTCGGTATGGTGTTACAATTTAAGATTCCAAAAAAAGATGGTGTTAATTGCTTAACAATTGGGAGGCACGACTTAATAATTGGATATATCATATATGAAAACAACATAACAATGTATAATTTGGCATGTCAACTCTACCTATACCTGTATACTATACATACAGTAACATTTTTAGTCCAATGGCACCTCTAATTTTACGTCCATCTTCTCCTTGAAAAAATTGTCAAAGGGAGTAATTGGCTTCAAGACATTGCATGATTTTTTTTTATTTTTTTTTTATGGGAACACGCATGTCTAGTACAGTAAAGTATGGTCCAATTTTTCCATCAACAAATCTACTATGTGAGATATCACTTAATTTTTTTTATTATCAAATCTAAAATAAGAGATATATGCCAGCATTCTATCTGTTAATTTTTTTTACTTATTAAATTATTAACATTAAAGATCATATCAACTCCTTAATAATTTATGGAACACAAATCCACCATTGAATTATACATGATTACCATCCATATCTGCAAACCAAGCATAACTTTATTCTGACATCAAATCTGAATGACTGGTAAAATCAAACTAACTGCATATGTAATACTCAATTTTTTTTCTAACATAAAGAGAACATAAACCAAAAAGAGGCCCAGATGAGCTCAAATAAAACCACATATCCAGAACTAACACCGGCCATAACATAAATATTATCGTAACATATTTTATCATCGATAATTCCATAAAAATTGAGTATTAGTGGCGTCGATTAATTTGGTGCGGCACTTTTATTTTTAATTGGGATAATTTAAATGAAGAATAAGCCCTGCCGGATGGGCTAATATTTCTTTAACTTCACGCCATTATCTTCGGAGATATTGCTTATTATGATTCAGGCATGTGTTGTTTATAATATTTTTCAAATATCAAAATAAGAGAAAAAGAATTCAGAGTTGCAACCAAGGCGTTTGCGGTAATAATGGAGGGGTGAGATTTCGACGATGAACCACTCCGAGAAATTTTGAACCAAAAAAAAAGAAGAAAAGAAAAATTGCATGACATACCCGAAACTCCTGAAACACTGAGGACTTAAAAGCACCACGAATTTCAGAGGAATTACTTTGTGACACCATTTGCTGTAAGCTCTGTTGCTGGTTCTCATCCATTAAATCCATTTTCCAACCCACCACCATGACCGGCACGTTCACCTGCTCATCATTTAATTTTTTTGTGATGAAAATTAAAAAAAAAACGAAAGGAAGGATTAATTAAGTATATATATATATATATATATATATATATATATATATATAGAAAACCTGTAAACGCCGGCGAAGCTCCGGAAGCCAATGGGTGCTCAATCGATCAAGAGTCTCCAGTCTATCGCATGCAAAAGTAAGAACAATGCAATCGGCTCGCTTCAGTTCTTCAACCACGGAAGAAGCATCTTCCACCCTTTTTTATATGGTATAGGGTAAAAATAAGAAAATTTTAGAAAACTAACTTGCATATATATATATATATATATATATATATATATATATATATATATATATATATATATATATATAAGAAAAGAAGAAAATACAACTTACTTTGAGGAGGTATCAATGATGGTGAGGGGGCAGCCAAAGTTGAATAACTCTTGGGGCAAAATGACGGGATCAACACAGGGTTCCGGATCCCATAGAATAGCTTCAGTGGTGGCGCTGCATATCAAGCTTGACTTCCCGGTGCCGCTCTCTCCAGCAACCACAATTCGGATCTCGCTCTCTCTCTCAGGTTTTGCCATCGAATTGTCAAGTGAAATTCAAAGGAACTAGCTAGACCACACTACGGTTAAGCTTCCGGAAATTTGCTCTAAAATATATATATATATATAGCTCAACTTATGCTGCTGCTATTTGCATCCCATAAGTTCTTACATACAAGTTTGATTTGGTATATATTTATCACAAGTAAGTTATGTAGGTAAAGAGTTCTAGTTGGTTTACGACTCGTAGCTTTTCTCAGGTCTTGTAATTCTCATCAAACTCTACCTACTGTAGGATAGGATCTTGGACAGACAATATTTAGGACTTATTTTTACTAGTTCAAATAGAACTGAAAGTTAATTATATCAAAAAAAAAAAAAAACTGAAAGTTGCCTCCTATAAAGTCCTCCGCTGTGAACTACACAGCCTTTACATCAAAAAAAAAAAAGTCCTCCGCTGTGAACTCTACTTTCATGGCGAAATCAAGCTCTCTAGGAAATACCATGCCATGTCTGGTAAGCAATCTCGATGACTTTTTACTGACAGAGATTCTATGCCGACTCGTCGATGTCAACTTCACCGTTCAGTGCAAATTGGTCTGCAGAAGATGGTGTCACCTAATCTCGACCCATTATTTTGCCCGTCGCTTTCAGGATCACTCTGTCAATGAACCAATTCTCTTCAGCTTCATAGCTAACTACCCGGATGATGAGCGGAAGAAGGAATGGCAAGTGCAGACACTAGTGTCCAAGCACCACCAACTTCTTAAATCTTATCAATCGCAGATGCCATCCACCCGCATTGTAGCATCGTACAGAGATGTATTCTTGTGCAAATTCATGAATCCTCAAAGAGTTTATTATCTTTGTAACCCAAGAACATTGCATTGGGTTGCCCTCCCTCCCTTCCCTCGCAAACGCCCCACCAACAATAAGACCGTCCTTGTCGGGTTCGTAGCGGAAGAGCACATCAGGGTGGTGCGTATCTTGAAAGAGCGAAGCTGCATTAGATTGGAGATATTTGCTTCCGAAACAAACCAATGGAGTGAGCATTCGTTTCTCGCATCACAACCAATCATCAAAAGATTCTTGCCTCCGCAGAAAGTTTTCGGTTGGGGTGGAATATTGCACTGGTTCACCAAGAATAATTCTCTGGTTGCTTACAATCCCTACAACCCGGGAGAATATCACTTGATTGATGTGCCCCAAGTTGATCAACGTCACACAAATCACCTGGCAATTTTTCAAGGGTCTCTTCGATTACTGCAGCTGTGCTTCGCTCCATATCCTGCTATGCCTGACACATATACCCTGAGTTTTAGAGTTTGGAAACTCTGCAGTTACAAGACAGGAGAATTGGAGCTGAGAAACAACGCGAGTTCAAGGATAACAGTCAATCCGGAAGATTACTGCCTATTGAAACGAGCAACGCTTTCGCTGGACCCAAATCAGGAGCATATAGTACACATGACATTTGGTGCTCACATTAGATCCTGCAATTTGAATAGTAAGACTTGGAACATAGTGGATAGCAGCTTGTTTGGTAAAACTTGTCACGTAGCAGACTGTCAATTCTTCCTGCTCACAATCCCACCATTGCCTACCACCATCCACGCAAAATAGTGTTAGCTTTGTTACTTGGGTACCTTTTTTTTTTTCATCTGAACACTTTTGGAAATTTTATTATTGAATTATCGAATTCTGTTTTTTTGCGTATTAATTATCGATTTCTATATGTTGATTCATGCTGTTCAAACTTCTAAAACAAAAAAACGGCTTAGGTGGAATTTGCAGAGACGTGTCAGGGGACTGGTCTGTGGGTTTTGTTTCCAGGCTGCCTGCTAGTTCTAAATTTGCTGCAGATTTAATGGTAATCCTGCTGGGTTTACAACTTGCGGAAAGATGGAATGATCGTCCTTCAATTGTGGAATCTGATGCGCAGGCAGTAGTTCAGTGGCTAAATCAAGATTTTGATTGGGACAGTGATTTACAGGACATTGCTGTAGCTATTGAATCACTTCGCTGTTCTTAAAATCACTGTTCGCTCACTTGATAGGCGATATTACAGTGATCTTCAAATAATAGTGTTCTTGTTTTTTATCTTGACCTTTTGTAATTTGTCTTCATGCATCAATGAATGCCCCGGTTTGGACCAAAAAAAAGGGAATGCAAGTAACTCATGGAAGAAGTAGAAATGCAAGTGCAATTCATTGATAGATCCGTTAGCCTTTTCTTTTTTTCTTTTTCCCCATGATTGATGCTGGGGTGATTTCATTTGGGGCTGTAATAAATGGCTAGGTCAAAGACAATATTGATGCTGGTGTAGGGCTTTTTCACACAATTTTGTCACAGGCACATAGTTTAAGGTTACGGAAGAAACTTTGTATATTATATTAATGGTGAAAGAATACGATACATTGACATACCATCCCCTCCAATGTCATGCACGGCTACATATTGGAGTTCAAATCAATTATATCTTATCTATCCTATTTGAATTCAAATTAATTCAAAGCTTACCCAATATTTAAAATAACTTAAACTCAAATAAGCACCTACCTTACTTAAATTCCAATGGCCAATTCAGATTTAAATATAATAAGCCCAACCACTTTGCATACATCTTGGACTCATGGGCTTCCTGTGTGCCCTGGGGGCCCATCCCGTGATATTTTCCACCACCTAGTCTTGCAACGTCCTCATTGTAATCCGATAATGCACTGCAATTCGCTTCCTGAATTGCTTCGTTCGATGCTCACACTCCCCACCTTGCCTTTGGACACTCCTTCCATTGCAAAGGACTGAGTTCCCGAGCTCTCTGTCCATGCCAATGGATGACCTTCCTGTGCACCACAATCTTTTCTGAAGTACTTGGAATCCGCCATCTATTGGACCTCTAAACTTCCTTTGACTTGGCCACCTCTACTTTCCATTCAACTGTACACGAACATGCACCTTGGTTACTCTTCTTGCAACCTTGTGCTTCTACACGGTTTCCACCACCATAGCCATCACAGTTTCCTTGTGAATATCTTATCTTCACTTTCTAGACCTGCCTTTGGTGAAGCACCTCTAAGCTTGATCTCCTTTAATAAATCAACCTTCAAAGGCTTTGTGGCTCTTACCATCCCCGCCAACTGTGCTACAACACATGGTGCCGCTGTTGTTTTTGTGAACACTCAAATTTAGCCACTATTTATTTTATTAGATTATTGTTGTGTTTTAGAGCCCAAGGTTAATTTTATTAATTTTGAACTTTAATTTGTTTTAGGAACCCAATAAATAAATTAATGGACTGTCCATATAATTAGGTCCCGGTTTAGCACGAATTTTCTGACTTATTTCTCTCTGATTTTCGTTGGATTAGAGGCCCAATTTAAGTTGTTCTTTTATTTTGCCTATTTTGTTGAAAAGAGGAATAATTAGAAATCCTAGGAGTTTAGGTTAATTAATTGAGAAAATAGAAAAAGTGTGTGGAGTTTTTATCAAGAAAAGGGTTATTTTCTGGTTTGGGAACTCCTATTTTGCGTGCAAGAATCGGATTGGAGTCAAAATAAGGAAGAATGTAAGTAGTAACTCGTGGACCCAGCGGTCATCACGCCGGCGGTCATAAAGGGAAGACCGCCAAGCCATGGCGGTCATCACGACATGACCGCCAAGCCATGGCGGTCAAGCGTCCCTGTTTCGGAAATATTTTCTTATTTTTTCTTTTTTTTATCTTTACCCTCAGCCATCAGATTTAGGAGCTTAATCTCCACCCTAGGATCAAAACTATGACCCCTGGGACCCTGAACACTATAAATATAACCCTCCACACATACTTTTGGGGAGGAAAAAAAGAAATTTTTTGGCTTCGAAAAACTCTACTATTTTTTATTCTCAATTCTCTTTACTTTTCATTGCTGGATTTCACGTGAGTTATTGTTTAGTGTTGTTTTTGCAATAGTTCCAGAGACAATCAAGGTTGAATTAAGGAGTGGAAGGAGAGTAGAAACAATCTACAAGCATCAAACGCCAAGAACATCTCCTTGGTGGTAACTTGATCTTTTCTCTTTTAATTCCTTATTGTTGCTGCAATTTTGCTGTGAATTGTTTACTGATATTGACCTGTTTGTTTCAGTGTTGAGCTATGTGGGCTTTGAACCCGATCAGGGTACGTAGGATGTCTTTAGTGGTGGAGCCGCAAGCCAATTCATTTTTTCCCTTCTTTTCCCTTTTTAATTTCGATTTTATATATATATATATTACTTTGATGTTTGTTTGCTGCTAGAAATCTGGTTTACACACATGCATTAAAACACAATTACTCCTTAAATTGAGTATTATTTCGCCCAAGAATGGATGTGGTGCCTCATTCCTTCCTATCCATGATGAACTCCCGAGTCCGGCATCTTTGGTCAGCGAATCGGTTGCAACGGCATACCTCCTTCTATCATAGAAAATTCCCTCTTGCATAGCTTCAAATCATCATGCATCTATCTTAATTCTATAAGCTCATCAACTATCTCTGCTAGTGTTCTACTGAAATCACCATTGAGCTCTGTGAACTATGACCTAAGTGCTTGTACCTCACTAGTCATGCCCTCATTGCTAGCTTCACAGTTAGAGATACGGTCTTCAAGTTTGTCTAGCATCCACCAAGGATGCCTTCTTCTCCACTAGTTTCCCCAACCATCTATATCAAACCAAGAAGGTTATGATGCTAATTCCCTACTGAAATGACCGTGTCCCAATTTATTAATACAAATTAAATATTTAATACAAAATGACCCATTTGCCCTTATCATTCCCGGGACACGAAAAATCATCAACAACATGATCACAATCAAATCAAATAATAACAAATACAAAGGAATCAAGTACGCAGCGGAAGACTAAACATAATGACAACATGTATGCATAGAACCCTATGGATCCGACCGGAGGAGAGGAATGCACCGCCACCTGCTGATATGCTCTTCTGATCAACGATCAGCTAGCCTGAAATAAACTGTGAGGGGGTGAGACCAACCACTGTCTCACCGCAGACAAATAAACCAATAATATACAATTACAAACCAACTACAAATACACCGGCATCAAACAACAACAGCCACAAAACACAGAGCACAACAATTCACAATACATAACACCAGTCATCACCAGACTTCAACCATCACTATCATTACTTATATTATTATCTTTGTTATTAAGGTTAAGTATTTTATTTAGGGCCCTCTACTGTGTGCGTCGAGCTCGGTCCCGTCTGATCAGACAACCAGGCA
>JAKUCV010007399.1:94281-161239 GCA_028386065.3 Turnera subulata
CAACAAAAATTCATGATCAAAACTTTCCAATAGCTATCACCATCAATGTCTCAAATTCCAACAAGGTTAGATACCTCGGGCATCATTAAAAGACTTTTCCCCAAATATACCATTAGGTCAATCCTCAAATTAGTTCAAGAAATCATCTCGCACTCCGAACAAGATCTAACCATAAAATAATTCCACAAGTAACTACAATTCCTCACGTTTATATCATCAACCCACGAATAACTTGATCACCAAGATCTCAAGAATCAAATCTACAAGTATCACATAAGATCATCTCCTAACAGACTTAACACCCGAAAACAAATTGATGGTTCTTACTTGTATTGGCCAGTTCGTCATAGACAAGGAACATAAACCAAGATTCAAGAGTCTACATCGACTCTAATAGATCAGTGGATAAACCACAAAATAATCTTTACTACAGTCTAAGCTGTAAAGGTAAGCATATCATTTCAACGACAATACCAGGTCACCCCGACCCCAGCAGGTGCGTGTCCTCCACCGGATCCATAGTACGACTCACTATATGAATGCATATGACTATGCAACAAAAGACTCACACAAGAGCAGACTTATGCACATAAGAGCACAAAGCATATCAAGACATCCCAAAGGATCTACAGCCTGCTCCGCTACCAACTGAAACGACCGTGTCCCAATTTATTAATACAAATTAAATATTTAATACAAAATGACCCATTTGCCCTTATCATTCCCGGGACACGAAAAATCATCAACAACATGATCACAATCAAATCAAATAATAACAAATACAAAGGAATCAAGTACGCAGCGGAAGACTAAACATAATGACAACATGTATGCATCTCTTTCTCCCTCTCTCCTTATTCTTTTCTTCTTCTCCTTTCTCCCGAACGGCTGCCGGTCGTTGCCTCTCCCTCTATTCTTTTTCTTTTTCTTTCTCCGGATTTCCTCCCTTCCCCTTCCTCCTTTGGAGCCGCCGCCGCCGTCGAGATGCCATCGCCTCCAATCGTTCTTCTTTATGTTGTCGCCATCTGCACTTTTCCTCCTCTTAGAGTCGGCGTCGTCACCGTCGCTGCAAACCAACGGGGGCCGGACGAAGCCTGGGCGATGAGGGCTAGGCTTTGACAGCCTCCGCACGCGAGCCACTCCGAGGGACGGCGGGCTCAAGCAGTCGCCGCCGCCACTGAAACGACCGTGTCCCAATTTATTAATACAAATTAAATATTTAATACAAAATGACCCATTTGCCCTTATCATTCCCGGGACACGAAAAATCATCAACAACATGATCACAATCAAATCAAATAATAACAAATACAAAGGAATCAAGTACGCAGCGGAAGACTAAACATAATGACAACATGTATGCATAGAACCCTATGGATCCGACCGGAGGAGAGGAATGCACCGCCACCTGCTGATATGCTCTTCTGATCAACGATCAGCTAGCCTGAAATAAACTGTGAGGGGGTGAGACCAACCACTGTCTCACCGCAGACAAATAAACCAATAATATACAATTACAAACCAACTACAAATACACCGGCATCAAACAACAACAGCCACAAAACACAGAGCACAACAATTCACAATACATAACACCAGTCATCACCAGACTTCAACCATCACTATCATTACTTATATTATTATCTTTGTTATTAAGGTTAAGTATTTTATTTAGGGCCCTCTACTGTGTGCGTCGAGCTCGGTCCCGTCTGATCAGACAACCAGGCATAAGCCCAAATAAACCAGGCACGAAGCCCAAATAAACCAAGCACGAAGCCCAACATATCCATAGAGAGAGAGAGACAGAGAGAAAGAGGGAGGTAGAAAGGGGGAGGTAGAAGGAGGGAGGTAGAACCGGCCATCACAGGCCCACATGCTAACCCGCATGCCATCCCGAGGGGTATTACTTCCCGCTCGAACCAACCGGTCAACAGCCCCACAGTAGACTTTATTATAATTTATTATTCTCATTTATTCTTTAAGAGTTGTGCCATACGTTGTTTCAAACATGGTTGTGTGGATTTAACATCTTAAACTCAAATCCGGGCCTCCAGCCCACAATCCACCACACGAACCACAAGGCCATATAACACATTATTTAACACACAAAACAACTCATGCACGACAGGCATATTATATCACACTGGTGCACAGTTCACAGATCATGCACACCGCATCAAAGATATCATCAATATATACACTTTGCAATTAACAACATCAGCACATCAAGCAAGCATGCATACATAATTCAAGACCATCAATTAATACCGCTTTATATACCAAGACTATTAACCGAGCATTGTAGGCAGTAATGCATACAAAGGTTTATAAGTCCTCACCTGGGCCATATTAATTGTCTCGGAACCTGAAGCCTAGTTCCGCCTCAACAACCTCATGTCTATAACCTCCTATGAACATATATACCATGTAAGATATTTATTTACGGAAATCAAATCAAATACATGCCAATGTTATCGTCTTAAGCTTTAACCGTACACTAGGCCCGTACTAAGAAATCCAGGTCTAAACCCAAAATTCCAATCCAATTTTATACCTGGGCCTAAGGCCCACATCATAAGAACCCTTTGGGCCTGAAGCCCATCTTAAAATAATGTCCATTTATTAGGCCTAAAGCACATTCCCCAAAACCATTGGGCCTAAAACCCATTTAAATTAATTACATTCTGTTGGGCCTAAAGCCCATCTCAATTACAAGCCATTGGGCCTAAAGCCCACTTCATTAGTTGTTGGGCCCTAAAGCCCATATAGAATTAATATGACGTTAATTGGGCCTAAGCCCGGCCCATCCTCAAAATTACTTAGTGAACCCGAGCCCAGCCTTTCCGGCCTAACAATCTAAGCCCAATGACAATTTCCCGAGCCTATGGCCCACTCATTATGTTGTTTATGAATTCCCGGCCTAAGGTTCTACCCGTGTCGGTATTTACCGGCCTAAGGTTCTACCCGTCTCGGTTTCCACTAAACACGATTAATTACATAACCCAATTCCGAATTATTATTACATGCCATAATTGAATGCAAATTATACAACCAAGCAATACCGTTAAGTGCCGAAATAACGACCCGAACCGTCGCCGGAAAATTCCCGAGCCTCGCCGGAAAATTCCCGAGCTCGCCGGATTCCGGTGACCTCGCCGAAATTTTGCAACTAGCCCGGAACAGCACCAGAACCTTGTAACCAACACGAAAACCCACGGATCCACACCCAATTCATCAATACAACATCCAACGACAACAAAATCCAAAAACACGTTATTGGGGTCGAAACACTTACCGAAAAAGGACTCCTCAGCACCGGTAAGAACCCCGGCTGAACACCACCAACATACCGTCGTTATCAAAACCCCAGCACACCTCGCACGCAGCCAACATCGACAACCATCACGGATCCATCAAACAATCCATCCACAACAACACTACTGCCACCCGAGCATCCACGTCCATCCGGAAAGTAAAATAGATTCATCCAAACAACGTCGACGGCAATCTGCCCAACCCAGAATCCATAGTCTAACACTCGATCCAACAACACATGCAACCATCAGCCACCACCGACAGCAACCCGCTAACAACTGTCGTCCAATCCCGACCACCCAGCCGTAGCCGACCACAACATCAAGTATAACTCCACCCCCCCCCCCCATTGACATCAAACAAAAACAATTAATCCCACGCATCACCGAAACAAAGAAGAAACGGGGAAGGAGAAGGGCGTCAAGACTTACCCCACGGTCGTCAGCGGCGGCGGCGACTGCTTGAGCCCGCCGTCCCTCGGAGTGGCTCGCGTGCGGAGGCTGTCAAAGCCTAGCCCTCATCGCCCAGGCTTCGTCCGGCCCCCGTTGGTTTGCAGCGACGGTGACGACGCCGACTCTAAGAGGAGGAAAAGTGCAGATGGCGACAACATAAAGAAGAACGATTGGAGGCGATGGCATCTCGACGGCGGCGGCGGCTCCAAAGGAGGAAGGGGAAGGGAGGAAATCCGGAGAAAGAAAAAGAAAAAGAATAGAGGGAGAGGCAACGACCGGCAGCCGTTCGGGAGAAAGGAGAAGAAGAAAAGAATAAGGAGAGAGGGAGAAAGAGATGAATTTATACCCCACTCTAGGGTTAGGTTTCCACCCGCAATCAATACAGCGTCGTTTTGCTCCAAAACGACGTCACTTCACTGACAGCCCTCCTCTAGTCTACCCTAAGAGTCAAAACACATCCCTTTGTGTGTTTTAAGTTTTGGCTCTACCAAAACTACGTAGTTTTAGTAAAAACTACACCCCATCTTGTGTTTCACCACAAAATACAAATAAACTCCAAAAGAAATTCAATTACGGTTTAATTTCACCCTTAAATAAATATTTCCCAAGAAAAGAAGAAGAAATTAATAATAATCTTCTTGACCTAAAATCCCGGAATTTCCTCGAGGGTGGCATCGGAAATAAAATTTAAAAATTCTTAAAATTCCATAAAAATTAATTACTGGAAATTCGGGGCGTTACACCTACTCAATAAGATTACAAGGAAAACACAACTCCTACCAAGAGAACTATGCAACCCACAACACCAAAGTAATTCCCTCTCAAGTAAATTTTGGTAAAAGCAAATACGTACTCAATAAACTCTCCAACAAACTGTTTACAACGAAAATCCCACAATAATCTAATTATCTCAATTTTCAACAACCCCTTCCAAGCAAATATTATAAGTGTTACCCATAAATACAATAGCAAAACTTACTTTCACAAGGAAATTGAAATAAATAGATTACAAGCAAATCAATTCCAACCAACAAGATCAAATAACAAACTTGGCAATGCAAAAACTCCAACCACCAACAACATAATTTTCCCAATTCAAGCCAACAACTCTATCAAAAAAATGATCAAACTTGGAACGAAAATTCCTCTTGGCAATTGCAAGCTCTGCCTACAATCTTTTCTTGTTGTTCTTGATTCCCTTACCAGCCAACAAGATACCAAAAGGGCTATGATCTTCACAAAGAATCTTGCAAAGTTCCATTACCACCTGTCACAGGCACAGAGTTTAAGGTTGCGTAAGATGCTAGTTGCGATTTAAGCCTCAGCTTGATCAACCTAAGAATACAAATACGGAGAGAATAAAAAGAGAAGAGAGAAAGAGATTGGGAGAAGCTTTGTGTATTATATTAATGGTGAAAGAATATAATGCACTCTCATTCATCCCCTTCCAATGTCATGTACTACAAATAGGCCTCACATTACAGTTCCAACCAAAAATATCTTGTCTAGCCGTTACCAATGTTTTCAAATGCTCTGACTTGGTTTTCGTGCCAAGCGTTCTTCCCCCATCAACAACGTTCACACAACAGCCTAAATCCATTTCGCCGGAGATGAGATAACCAAAGAGATTCGTTTCTTCTTCCTCCATCGTCTCCCCATCTTAATGCTCTTACACCCACATACATTCATCCTCCAATCCAAGATGTAAAACCCCCACTCCAATAGTGAAAGTTGTATGTTTTGCAGAAAGCACACCAAGTGTTCGATGAAATGCCCAAGTCTAGTGTGGATACTACATCTTCGACTTAAAGTTAGTGGGTTTGCTTGAGATCGGTCACAATGTTTAGAACCTATTTTTTCAGTTCCGAATTTATCCGGGTTTAGGGTCTTTTGACCCCAAGTTTATTAAGTTTATCAAAGTTTTCAAGTTTTGCTTGAGAATTTGTTGTTGTTATTGGATGGAGTTTAGAAGCAGCAGTTGCATCGGTAGAGGAGTGATCGTTGATGATGGCAGCGGCAGTGACGACGGTGACGGTGACGGTGGTGGCGTCGGTCCTGTTTGGATTTTGCCAGCGGTTGAGCCACAGCTCCTGCTCGGTAATTTTTGGTTTAAGGGTGATTCATTAGTGGCTCTGGCCATGAAATGGGGTATTAAAGTATTGCCGTTTTTGGCATGTTGCAGTCTTGGTTCCAATGACAATGATGACGATGGAGATGAGCAAGACCGGCTTTTGAAGGCATGTAATGGTAAAAAAGCATCAAACTTGGTTGTGCAGGCAGAGGCGGATCCGGGGAGGCGAGCAGGGGCCCAGGTCCCCCCTAAAATCCGAATATGTATGAGATATAGTGATAATATTACATGAAATGTTAGGTGGCTTGGTGGGAAGTGATGCTATGTTCCACACAAATTTAGCCCCCCTTAATACAAAATCCTGGATCCGCCCCCTGTGTGCAGGCTTCAAAAATATCAAACTTGGGGTGCGAACACTGAGGAGGCTCAATTGGTACTAACCAATTACAAAAGATCTCCTAAATTTTTTGTCACAACAGTGGTGCAAACTGTGGAGCCAAAAATTGTTGTAATCTCTTTTGGATTGCGATTAAGTTTCTTAGGATATCAAGTATTGAAATTTGCTATAATATTGTTAATGTCTATTGTGAGTGTTTATATTTTCTGACAAAAAAAATAAACACCTATCTTATCTAAATTTGAATGGCTAATTCAAATTTACATATAATAAGTCCAACCATCTTCCACACAGCTGCACTCATGGGCTTCCAATGTGACTTAAGCCAATCCGGTGACAATTTGCTCCCTTGTTCTGCTATTAGTAAAAATTGTCTACTTGAGAAAATGCTAATGATGCACAAAAGAAGAAAACAGAAATCAGATTTGAACTGACCTTCTCTAGCTCTATCTGGTTAAATCCTAAATTCCAAAATTAAAATTATTACGAAGTAATAGATTCATTCACCAATAATTGCTTCGCAGTGACAGAATAAACTAGTCCATGGAAATGGTACGGAATAAATTCTTTTAGAAAGGATGTGTTGTTTAAATACACTTAAACAAAAAAATAACTGCTGAAGGTTAAAAACCAAAAAGAAGATACATAAAATCAAGAGGTAGAAACAAGATACATAAAATCAAGAGGTAGAAACAGGACTTGAGTTATCAAAAGTCGTCCCAACATGCTGAATAACAAACCCATAGATCTTCCTTTTAAGTGCCTCAACCTTTTCCACCAGAAGGGTATCTCCTTTGAACACTACACAATCCAGCCATTCATTAACTCTCTTCAGCTGCGACAAGACTGCTGCAATTGAGCTGGAGCTAAAGGGCAAAGATTTAGTGCCACGACTAGTACATTCTCCCAAGACCCTGAAACCTGCATCCAAGGACTCCTCCACAAACTTTACAAACCATGCTTGCATCTCTAACTGTAATTTCATTGCAAGCTCCACCGTTTCTTTCATTCCATTGCCCTTTTTCCATATCCCAGGAATGTGATCATCAAATGCTAATGACGAACTGGACTTTAGAGACTGCCTTTTAGACAAACTTTTAGGCAAAGCTTTTGGAGGCTCATTATTCTGACTATTCAGCAGGGAAACTATCTCAAGATTCGTAGCTAAGGCAGCCTCAACCCACAAGGAAGCAGATTTTGATTGTTCTGTAGTGGGCGCATCAAGACCAGAAGAGTGGATAGTTGCTACTGATTCAGCTATTGCGGTATATCTCACAACATCATTGTAAATTGAGAAAAAATTTTCTATGGTGGGTAGAGGGTTCCCTGCTTTTGATTCAGAAGAAAGGTCTGAAAATATGCTGCAATTGATCGAAGAAGCAAGTATTATATGCTTACACATAATTGTTAAAGATCAACATGTCAGAATAATCAGTGTGATACAAAACAATCTTTTAACAGACCACATTAAAACACACGAATAATAATATCTAAAATGTTGATACTGCTTCATAGAATTGGGAATAAAAAGATAAACAGTTCAACAAAATTTTGAGGACATTAAAGAAGATAGACATATTGGCCAGTAGGCATTACCTCAAACTCCTGACTATAGACTCTATAGCTACAGCCTCCTCCAATGCTTCAACTGCAGCCGTTGAAGCAAGAGCCCTCCTTTGCATAGCCTCCTGCATTTTTCCATGATTGGAAAACAAGCCTTTTACTTTAAAATGTAAGTGCTTATCATAACTATTCTGTACCATAAACCGTTAAGAAACATTTTTTTCAATAAACGACCATTATTGCCAAGGTTTCCTCATAGTTTATAATTCCAGGAATGCTACAACTTGCTAATTCGCTCCATCTTTACATACCTTTCCAAGCTTTGCAAGATCTGTGGAGACTGCATCCAATGGAACACTTCCATCAGTCCATTTCTTATCATGCACAGTGAATCCCAGAGCAGCAGCAGAGCTCTCCTCCTTCTCCGCGCTGGTTTTAGGGGAACTGGAATTTGTTTTCTCGTTACTTGATGATTCATCATCCTGATTGGAGTGTCTACTATTGGCATCACTTAAACGCCTAGACATAGCAACCTATAGAACAGACGAAAAAAGGTTGGTATTCTATCCAGCAACAATATATACAGAATGCTAATATCAAAATTCATTCATGTACATACAAGTGTCAGGAAATTCACATCAGCAAACTTATAGAAAGCTAAAGTAAAGTAAACAAGAATTGATGAGCGTAAACAATGACAGCCTAACAATCCGTAGTTAATCCACAAGAAGACAACATTAATCACCAAATTTATATCTAATACTCAAAAAGGCATTGACAGAATCTGAGGATATAGGCAAACAAAAAAACCAAAGAGTTGAACGATAACCCAAGTAGCAAATCCTATCCTAATCCTAGAGTTACGGAGTAATTGCCTTCTCCTAATGAAATGACAAGCCTTAGGAAAAACACAGAAATCAAATAATTACCTGAGTCCGCAAAATGGCTTGAATATCTGGTTTCTTCTTGGCCTCACTCTTCTCTTTCTGCTCCCCTGAGTTCGACTTACCCGGCGTCTCATCCCACCCCTTCCTACTACTACTCTTCGTAGCTCCAACGATTGCCTCTGAAACTTTAGAAATCCCGGCAGCAATCGCCGCAATCTTCTTCTTCCCAGCTGAATCACCCACGGCCGGAGAAACCTTCACTCCAGACAACCTCCTTCCAGGAGAGAGCGAAGCTCTTCGAGGATTAGGAGAAGCCTGCTTCCTCCCATTGGGGGAAGGCTGCCTGTACCTTGACGGAACGATAATCGACGGCTCCCTGGCCACCTTCCTGTTCTCCTCCCGTGCAGCCATCAGGCTAGGCACAACGCACTTAGACGGCACCGGAGACGCAGATCTCTTCACTTTCCCCGCCGGCGACGGATCCCTCTCCGGCACAGCCGCAGCATTCTTCCTCCCGACCGAAGCCGATCTCTTGGTCGCCGCAGGAGAAGAAAACCTCTGTGGCAGCTTATTATTATTATTATTATTATTCCCACCTTCTCCATCTTCAACATTCGCGTCATTTAGCGGAACGAGAGCTTGCCTTGTCGTTTTACGTGCTTGCCTGTCGTTTTTGGTATCGCTCTTGCTCTCCTTGACTTCACTCCTTACAACCGCGTCTTCACACCTCTTATTGGACAGGTAGACGGAAATGGGGTCCACGGAGTACTCCGAATCCGCAACGGGCTGGATAACGAACTCCTTCCTGGAGGGGGAGATGCGAGCGATTAGGGGCGCCGGGGAGCCGACAAAGGGGTGGCGGCCGGCGATGGGGCGGAGGCCGGAGACTCTGGGGACAGGGGAGTCGAATTCGAAGCGGTCGGTGTAGACGAACTGACCGAGCTGGAGGCGGTTGGAGAGGATGAGATCGATGTCGCGGTCGGAGAGGGAGACGTAGGTGGAGTTGAGGGAGTCGGAGAGCTGGACGTAGAAGCCGTGGTTGGGCCAGAGATCGGAGCCGGCGAGGGCGGGGACGATGCCGATGACTTGGAGGAGGGCGGAGCGGTGGTCGCCGGTGACTCGGGTCGGGGAGTTCATGGCCTGGAGGAGCTTTAAGAGGATTCCTGGAGTAAGAGACGCCATTGCTTTTTTTTCTCGAGAGGATTCGTGTGTGTTGGCGAGTGAGAAGAGAGAGCCTGAAGAAAGAAGGGGGGAAGGTGAAGTTTATTATTGGCCGTTACTAGGATTTGAATTCAAAATCCCGCTAATAGTTTAGGATTTGAATTGCGGTGGAGACAAATGTGTAGGGACGCGTAACGGCATAGTTGGGGATTGAGGAATCCAGGTGTGAACCGTGGCGTTACGATTCGAGTGTTGAACTATTAGATCTCCTTCCTATGGGGGGCATGTTCCTCCGTGAATGCCTAATCATATATCACCACGTAGCAAACAGTACTCTTTTTGTCCTCTTAATTTAGATTTTACTAATTTTGCATCTTGTACCGCCAGCCACATTACCATGCATCAGCAAGCAGAGTATTGATGCCCTTAAGTTACTTGGATTTTTTCACAACGGGAGTTTCCTCTTCATTTCCCGTACCAATGGGAGAGGAAATTGCACAAATAGAAATTCTTCCTAGACACTCCCTTTGAAATATCGATCCAACTATTCTTCTAAATCCAAAAAATTCGGGTTCATCCTGAATAAAATGTTTTATAATCATATTCTCTTCAACTAAAAAATAGTTAATTTGGATACATCATACATCTGCATAAATAATTTATCCGATTTTTACTCCCCTGTGATAAAGGTTCCTTGATTTATAATCTTGAACAAATTTTGCCTGTGTTAGCAGGTAATGACGAAAAAATATTGAACTGGATAAATCTTCAAATATAAATACACTTGATTCTCTAATTTTATCACACTTTTTTTATTCTCTTTATGAAAATTATTGTCGGAATAAGAAAATCAGTACAAAAAAATGAATAGTAAATATACGAGACGATCTAACAATTGTTGGCAACTAAGCTTTCCTTGTCCACAATTGTTGGATCTTGCAAGTTGCAACGGTTTTGGATCTTGCAATACTTCGCAATTAATATTGCATAGAGAAAGATAATGATGCACGTTATTGAGAAAAAAAAAAAAGAAAAAAAGAATCTGCTAAGAAGGATGGGATGGTAATCGAAAGAAGATAAGGTGATTATAGAGAGGAGAAAATCATTTGTTCTTAAAATATCTATACTTCATTACTATCAGGGAAAAAAATCTATAATTCATCAAATCCAATAAAATTTAAACCATTAATCATAATTATTTATTCAAGGACATGCATCCAGAATTTTAAAAAAAAAACTGAGAATAAACTCAAGTAATTAATTGTTCAAAATAAACATAAAAGGAATTTAGTTTTAAGAAAATAAAGTCAATTAATTACTTGTTTAATTTTTTAGTTCACGAATGAGATTTAGTTCGACCCATAATTGTTCAGGATAACATTTTTTGCATTCCACCAGAGAACAGTGTAAAATCTTCAAGAAGGGGCTGCTATTGCCTAACTGTCACATATTACCCCGAGAACAGTACGGTAAATCCTTGTCCCTCCAAAAATACAGCGCAAAAGCCGGATCATGATTTACGCCGGGGTACAGACTACAGAACATTATTATCGCCATTAGCTAACAATCAACAAGGGCCGACAGGGCTCGTAATTGTTATTGCCTAATCGATCACATCCCTACTCCTAAACAACGATAAGGTAAACATTACTTCAATAAGAGTTCAATGTCAAAACTCTGCAGGCACCTTTGACCAATTTTTCATTATAATAGGTACACACTAAATCTCAAAAGAATAGTAAGCACAAATCATGGTGAGGCGGAAAACGAAACAGAAAATATATGCTCCTTTATTGTCCACTGTCTCGTATATCATTATGCCACAAAGAACAGGAAAATCATGAGGAATACTACCAGTACAAAGAATATTTTGATCATCAACCACCGGTTGGATGAAATACTGTTAAGATACCTGACCAGTTGGCCCTGTGCTCCTTCAACATTGGACAGTGTCTCATCCATATTCTCGTCAATCCTGCAAGTGTAGCGCAGCTTGGAAGGTCACAAACCATTACCAATCGAGGAAATGAAAATTTTGACAGCAAATTCACTTTTTCCCATCTAAAATCAATACAGCGTTGTAGCACAATTTCAATAATTCAGTAAAATAGCATATTTTGCTCCCATTGATGCTATTTGCAAGCAGACAACACATAAAGATAAATGAGCACCATTATCACAAAAATAGAAGTAGATGTACAAGCCAGTTGTTCACTAAGAAGCAGACACATCTCAGCAGCATCAAAAACAGTTTACTGGTGAAAGGAGTAAAATAATACTACCATTATTAAGAGGAGTTGCATGCATTTTGCCCATGCAAGTATATAGTAAACATGGGTTTACAAGCAATTCCTACTGAACTTTGTCATCATCTTATTCACTCAGTCATGCTTTGTTTGAGAGGTAGCAATGAACAAACCTAATAGCAAGCTCTCCTTGTTGTGAAACCATGGTGGCTAGTTGAGTAAAAATGTTGCTAAGTTCATGAATTGTTGACTCCACATTATGCAGTGCCTCAGCTCTGCTCTGCATGTAACTGTCTTGTAAAGGAACCATCTGCTGTTGCTGTTGCTGTTGCTGTTGCTGTTGACGCTGCTGCTGCTGCAAAAGTGGTTGAGATTCCCCATCTGTCTGCTTACTGAGAAGAAAACAGGAGAACATTTTTTAGCCAGGTGAAGATATACATTATTTGCATAATTTCATTGAAAATAAGATAAGCTGCTCCTCTTCAAAACCCTATCTCAGATTCCTAATTGCACCATTCCAATAAAAAAAATTCACATCCAAGTTGAAGCAGATTTTTTCATCTCCTAGAGCAACTAATAAGAAGAAAAGACTATTATTCTTCAAAAAAAAAAAGAAGAGAAGAAAAAGCCTATTGCAAAAATACAGGTAATCTCCCAATAAAAGGTACTTTAGATTTTCCATATACACTGGAGCAACATATGCTGTTACTTTTACCTTGGAAACAACTGAGAAGAAGTTGCAGCGCCATTGACCCATGGAGGAGGAGCTGGTGATGTATTCGCAGCAGCTCTGGCAGCAAGTGGACGCTGGCGAACAAAAGGATTTCCGGAATCTTTGGAGGCATTTGAAGAAAACAACTGCCTTCGATTCTCATGAACCTTTAAGTTCTGCGCACATATACAACTAAAGCTTTAAGACAAGTATTGCAACAAAACTAATGATGCCAGTAACCACTGCATAAACTTATGTGCAGGGGAACATGCAACCTACCTCTGTTCGCATTGTAAGGACTTCTTTAAACTCTTTTGTGGCACTCATCAATCGGTTCTTTAGGTTATCTACAACAGTGGTTGAATGCGTTGTAGTGTCACTAGAGATATTTCCACTTTCATTCTGGGAGTTGCAAAGAAGTTGGAGGTCCACTACAGCAGCATTAAGTGCAGTAATATCTTGCTTTATAACTGCTGTCAGTTCTTGAATCTCCACAGTTGGATCATCAAACACTGACGTTCTCTTTGCCACTGATTTAAAAACAAAATAAATATAGTCACTAAGAAGCTTGTGGCAGAAACAAGAATGACAAATATAAGAACATTTAAAAAATGTTCAATCATTCAAACAAGAGTGCAGAAATCTGAATTCCGAAATCTGATATAAAAGAACAAATCAAATGAGTAACGTGGAAAACCAGCTATCAAATCTAGAAACCAGATTCACCCAGCAAAGAGAGACTGAGGAGATTGATTCAGACTTCTCTGAATCTTTTCCCGTGTGCAGATAAAATGACACCCAGCTAGAGTGCTTCCAACTAAACTATAACACCAGAAAGCATAATGGGTGTGCCGACTTCCAATTTGCCTTTTTTTTAACAACTTATGATTCTAAAAGAACTGAGCAGCTTAATGATTCTCATCAACACTGCTACATTGAGCATACTGAATTCCGGGAGTATTTTTGACAGAAGAAAAAAGACTATAATCTAGGATCTGATACAAGAGAATCAAGCAATTTTATGCCAAGTATAAGCCAAACATCAAATCTAGAAACTAAATTCCCAAGCAATAAAAGATAAGGAGATTGATTCAGACTTTTCTCTATGTGCAGTTAAAATAAGAAGCAGTTAGTGTGGTACCACCCAAACACAGAAAATACAAGATAGGTGTATGTATTGCCATTTCGCTGGTCACCACCTTATGATTCCAGTAGAGAACCCAGTTAACCATTATAATTGACATTGTTAACTTAAACATACTGAATGTCCAGACACCATTCTGATGTTATCTTTTGGGAGAAGTCATAATAGCTCAAACATCAGAGAAGCACCAGACAAACAAATTGCTCACGCAAGCACACTAGAAGGAAAGTTAAAGCATAAAAAATCTGAAAAGTTTTTCCCAGAACTTTCCTGGCAGGCCATTGGGATGTGGCATTTGCGGATATGTAGCTATGCACATCTTCACTAACTAATCCTTGCTCAGCACCGCCAAAAGCTATCGGCCAACAGAGGATTTCATAAACTGATTTTTATGCATCACAAAATATTCCACTAATGAACTTGTAACCTATCTCAACCAGTAAGTGAACAGCTCCTCCCACCGAACTAATTACTACATGTGGTAAGCCCCACAACTAAGTCCGTGATCATTTCGCACTTAATCACGCTTGTGAAGAAACCTCTAATTATCCAAACCTTCCAGTAAATCTAACTTCTATAATGTAGCACCACATAGTTTTAATACATAAAACAACTTTAATCGGAGCACAGTTGATCAGGAAAAAAAAGAACAAGTAAAACAACATTGCCGCTGCTAGAGAGCCAGTCATGGCGAGAACAAAAGAGCTCGTAAAGATTAGATATAATACAGCAAATTATTGATACAGTTAGTTGATTTCACAGATCCTATACGTTCAATTCCAGATAAGCAAAAACAACATCAGTAGTAAAAATGTACCCCAACTCGTAACTATTTCCAGATTACTAAAACTAAATCCAGCTATTCACCGTAAGCAGAATCAAAGACGAAGATATAACTCACATTTCGCGAGCTTAGCAAGCTTTTGCGAGGTCTGATGGATCCCGTACCCAATCTTCGCCGCTCGTTTACCAAACTCCGATTGAATCGCAACCGCCGATCGCGGCCCTTCCGCCTTCCCCACGCCGCCGCCGCCGCCGCCAACACTATTCCCGCTACTCGATGCCGCATTGTTGGCGGAGGAGAAAGACTTCTTCAGCCTCTCCGCTACGCTGAAGAACTCCTGCGTCCGGTCCCGGTACGACGCTTTCCCCGGAATCACCGACATGTCGCCTTAATTCCGCGAAATCGGTGAAATTAAGAGATAGACAACGAAAGAATTCAGTTGCGAAGAACGCGCATCAGCGGATTTTGTTTGCGTGAGTCGGCAAAAAGCGCGAGAGAGAGAGAGATCTGGTGAGGTTGAAGAGAAACGGTGATTTGCGGTGGGGAGAATGGAGGGACAGGATTGCAATTAGGGGTTGGGTAATAGGGTCAATATTGGGAAAGGTGGAGAAATTATGGAAGCTGGATTTGTAGAGAAGGAAAAACGGAGAAGAAATGGAATGGAATCTTGACGGGGAAGTTGATCTAGATCTACCTGGTGGTGGTGAGGGTTGAGAGACTCATGAGAGAAGTATAGGAGACCGCGTTTGGAAAAATTGCGTGTCATGTCTCCAAAAACGCAAATGTTTTTCTTTTGACTCGCTTGGCTTCTACGATGTCGTTTTGGGATGGGTGACGGAAAGGTATGGTCTTGTCCTACAAAACACACCGTTTTTTAAAAAGGTTCTTCTTTCTTCTGATTTCTCTCCTTGGTCTCCGTTAGTCTATACTATTTTTACAGGTTGGATAGACAACTGAGAAAAAAAGTCATACTAATAAAAACTTTTTTTTAATGGAAATTCACTTTTAGATTCCCTCACTGATAAACTGGTAACAGGCTTCTGCCTTCCAGAATTTGATGCTTTATAAAACTAGGAATAAGAAGCTGGATTGCTTAGAAAGGCGTACTTGTTTGGAAATTGCAGCAATTGCAGATATGTTTATACAGTTACAAACATGAAAAAGAGCAAGAAGGGATGACACAAAACAATTCTATTTGAACTGCAAAAATTCTGACCAACTATGCTAAAATACATTTCTACCAAATTCCCCTGACGCTGTAACATTTGCTACTGATTCTGCGCAGCATCACAGAATCATTAAGAACACTAGGTATGCACCTGCAGTTCTAACTAGCACATCTAACATTTTCCCGTGTAGTGACCACGAATAACCATAGGCAATCATTATCTGGAACTGGCAATTCTCATCTGATGGATCCTCATCTGTAACCATAGCCAAGCCAGAGAAATCACAATCCCAGTACCCCTGGTTATTCACCTGGTAGTACATATTAAACGCATAAGAGGCATTCCCTTCAGCAGTTAAATGATTGCAAGATGACCCATATCCCAGAGCAGTACAATCTGATTGACTACAGGCATAGTCAACACTATCAGGCAGCATAGCCAGGTCCCTTGCCTTAGGGTCTAGAACACACCACCTCGTTTGCAGATACTTCACTCCTTCTACTGGAACCAGGCCCTTATTATCATCCAACCCGGATAGGTCCAATGTGTATTTCGGCTTCCCATCATACTCAAATATCCCCCAGTGTCTCTCGAAGTTCCCTGGAGCAACTGTTTTAGCATCCTCATCAATGAGGCTAAATAGGTAGAACTCGATGTTACCTTTCCTGGCTGGTGTTCCTTTGCCACTTAATGCATGTCGAATCAGACCCTGGTTGAATTTCCAGGCGTTTTGGACGTTGGCATGCTTGTCACCATCGGTTGGCCACCCAACTTCGCCAATTATGATCTGTACATCAGAGTACCCGGCCTTGTTAAGAGACCACACAAGTGTGTCCAGATTAGCATCAAAAGCATTTGTGTAGACAAAATCACCATCTCTTAGGGGCTTCTTTGTCCCCTCGAAGAACGCAAAGTCAAGTGGGAAGTAATCATTGCCATAAAGGCTTAGGAAGGGGTAGATGTTGACTGTGAAAGGCGCGTCATTCATGTACAGGAACTGAATTATTTCTAATGTAAGGTCTCGAATCTCAGGCCGGAAGTCACCTGCAGATGGAACTGGATTTGATTCCGGGGAATTGTAAATGTCAGCATTGAAGGGAACTGTGGCTTTGACATGGTGACTTAGACCTGCCTTGTCAAGTGCACGCTGGATGTTCTTAAGAGCTGGTAATGTTGCTTGTAGGTAGGTGCCGTTGTATGTTTGAAGAAATGGTTCATTGCCTACAGCTACATACCTGCAAGATCAGAAGATGTTAGTATACCCTGAATGATTATGGTTACCAGCAAAAAACTACAATATAATAGAATTAGACCACTCAGCTTATGCACCAAAGGAGTACTAAATTTTCCTATAAACAGAATCAATAAATTTAATTTTAATCAGAGCAGTCGTGATAATCTCCATGACAAGACTGCACATACTAGAGGACGAAAATTGGTAAATAAAACAAAATCATGAGAATAGAAAATGGTAAGCTCATAGTTTATCAAAATTAATATAACAAGTAGCAGAGTGTTGTAAATCAAGTGTCTGCTGTTTATTGATAAAGAACAGTGTTGTTTGTTACCCGACCTGATATTGACTCCACCAGTCTCATACCAAGCAGTAACATTGGATTCGACCCAGGAAATTGCAGCGTCTGGATCGCTACTCATTTCAAGCAACATATGATTAGGTATAGCCAACATCACTTCAATATCAGTCCCAATGAGAGCTGCCATGATACTCTCATCTACGTCAAATAACTTCACCTTTGTGAATCCATTCTCCGTCAGCATTTGCACCACATTGTCTGGCGGGAGCTGGTGGGTTGCCATAGTACCCCAGTTCACGCCAATACTACTAACACCAGTGACCATGTTCACGAGAAGAACAAACAGGACCGGGAACCATACTCTGCGTTCTTCTGCTAGTGCCATTTTTTCTTTGTTAATGAATCTTTGATACGTGAAACGGTAACCAAGAGAATCTTCCAAAAATTCAGGAAGAGTCAAGAGTCAAGGAAAGAAAAGAACAAGAGTATTCAAGAATCTTCCAAGAAAGAAAAAAACAAAAAAGATTTGGAGGTGGAGAGATGGAGACAGAGAGAAAGAGAGAAAGGAAGAGAGGAAGAAGGGGAAGTTGCTGATTGTCTTCTCGGAATTTAATAGGACTGAAAAGTGGGTTTCTCGCTCCTTTTCCCTCACTCTCTATTGGTTGGCTGGCTTTTTAGAGATGCTTCATGGACAAGGTGAGAAATCTACTGGTAGTAGTTTCTTTCCCGAGAGAAAAAAAAAAAAGTTTTGATGTAAAAGGAACCGAAAAGAAGCAAACACAAAAAAAATGGAAGATTCGTTTCTTAATTCTGTTATTCAGTTACAGACTGCCAGGCTATATCCTGACATGCATCTCAAAATGGCCAGGCAACTCAAATAATGTTTTTTTCTTCATTATAAACACGCTTGGATTGAGGATTCTTTAGTCTCTCCTCCAGCTAGCCCATACTAATTAGTAATTACTAACCCTTCTTTTAATATGCACTATTCCTTCATTTTCTCCTCACCTGTTAATTTACAAACACTTAATTTGGGGTATAAAACTTGGTATACAGAGACGACGCCAAGATTATTGGCCTCTTGGTATGCATGTGAAGACAATTATTTGATGCAAAGACACAAGTTGGAGGATAAGGTACCAGAAAGCAAATCCGAGACTGATGGTCATTGCTGGGTTGAAAGACCGAAGACTAGCAACCTTTTTCTTTTTCTTAAGAGGGGAATTGAATAGAGCTTCAAGCCCCTCTAATGCTAACCAGCGAAAACCTACGTGTTTCAGTCCCAACTTGATCTTTGCTTTCGATTTAGTGTTAGCCTTTTAGAAAAAGTTGCACCCTTTATCTGCCAAAAGGTCTGTAGCTAAGAGCATGATGCATTCCAAAGATAAAGGATGCTGGATATCCCCGCGTGAAGAAATTGGTAGTTTATACTTGAATTGGTTGTATCGTATCTTTTGTACGTGACAAAAATACTATCCAGCAGGAATAAGGAATTTAGGGCCAATTGATGGCACCTTTCGCTTTAAACCTTTATTCTTAAAAATGTTGTCACAGGTGATGCGAAACTTTAAATTTTCTGTGGAGATATGAATTTAATTGGGAAAGGTCTCCACGATGGGATTATTATATCGGTACAGAAGTTTTGAAGTATTGGCTTTTTTTAAAAGAGAAATCTTTGACAACGTTAGTTGTTTTTACACAGAATTCATTTTACATTGCTTTAACTACCATACTAGCTTTTTCTTCCCCTTCCGACAAAAAAAAAAAACTTTTTCTTCCCCAATGCACATCATGTTTGCACTTCATTCTTTTTCTTGGCAGACGATTTTTTTACAAAATATAAATAAATAAACCAAGTCACCACCACCTTAGGATACGTTCGCAAGAAGGCGTCCATTTTTGCTCTTTGCTATCAAAACGTGACCTTAAGCTGTTCTAATAAATAAAAGAGATAGGGGAAAAAAAAGCCCTCGCAATGATTGGATTCGCAATTCAATCATCATCTAAGTCACTATATTTAAGGTGCACGACCGATTGGTTTATGAGGTTACTTCTTAAAGTTTGAAGTTTATGAATCCAGTCAAATTTTACAAAATAAAAACAGAATTACTGGCAGCAAATTGCAAGCGTAAAGAGAAACAATTATGGCGTCCAATATTTCTGTGACACACTAAAATCTAAGCTACTTGATCTAATATTACTTTCCACTGCTTCTGTTTGTGCGCATACAACACAACCAACAAATCAACAGAAGGTTGCAAACATGAGATCCAAAAATCTGGCTCGCAAGTCGCGAATACAGTTCTGTAATGAATGCCTACAGTCTACAAGTCACTTCAGTAGAATTAAGGCTAATCTTTGTTATCTTTGAAACAACCTTCTGGTAGCCTGAAACTCAAGCAATACATTGCCTGCAGGATAAAGCAAAAGCAATAAGACAATTGTGCCTTTCAAGAAGTGAGATTCACTATCCATGATACCAGGAAAGCTAGCTTGGTCGAAGATTTTACCTTGTTAGGAGCAACATCCCTTACTCTATGAAATACGGGATCTTGTATGTGGGCATTTAAGGCAGACTCCGCCACCTGCAAAATATGTGGCAACAAATGAATAACTAAATAGAAAAAGGTAAAAACGTAGGAAAAACACATCCAGAGAAAAAGTTACGGCATTGTTCTATAACATGGAATTTAATTTATTCACTATCAGAAACAACCTAAAGTATAGAACAGAGCAGCATTTACCAAAGAGAAATTTGGAAAAAAATAAAATATGCACGACAATGCAGGTGACAACAGCCTACTTACACATGGAAGAGGACCTACTCCAACTGTAAAGAAAAAAAATAGAAGCATGCAAGAGAAATGAACCGAAACTTTTAAGTAAAACTCACTGAAATAATTAATTCTTGGGTTTCATTTGCTCTGATGAAGCAATAGCAGTGAATCCATGGAAGAGAGCCCGTCCAATACCTCCTAACAATAAGGTCTTTAAATGCATCTGCAGAACCAGAAATGAACATTAGAAATTTATTATAGCTTTTCTTCAGCAAGGAGGAGCCCAAAACATCAGGCCCTGCAGCCAGAAGATTCATATACTGAAAAACATGGTTCAACAAAAAAAAACTTCCAACGAACAAGACAAGTACTAATGGCATTTAGCTTCTCTTCAGCAAGGAGGAGCTCAAAACATCAGGCCCTGCGGCCAGAAGATCCATATACTGGAAAACATGTTTCAACAAAAAAAAACCTCCAATAAACGAGACAAGTGCTAATGGCATGTATCAGACAAAAATACACACGCCCTGAAATCAGGGATCCCCCACCAAAAAAAGGTAAACTTCATAATCTACTCGCAGACAAAGCTTGTATCTAAAAAAGTTAAGTTTACTCCAGTACAATATCAGTGAAACCAAAAATACAACTCAAGAGACAAACTAGAGCTATAGATATTATATACTTGAGATTCTATATGATAACTGCAATTGCATACGACACAGGAATATCATAAAAAAAATATGCCAGTCGCATGTTTATAACATCAAGAGACAGCAGAAAGGTGTAGCAAATTGAGTAATTCAGAGTCTGAATAAATGATTGCAATTGCACCCTTGAAAGGAGGATCCTAAAACAATATCCCAGTGACATGTTTATAACAAAAATAGCACATTTGCTCCAGTAAATATAAATCATCGGCCATATGTGCATATGCCATGAAGATTTGCATGCACACATGCAGAGTCATAACCAAGGAGAGAGATAGCAGTATAAACTGTTGTCTTACCAAGAAATTGCAAGGCCGAAGCAGGAAGGTTCATTATAACATGATCAACATGCTCCCACGGTTTAGAAGTGGACAACTCAGCGGATCTCAACCTTTTATTTGTGCTTCCTTTTCTTCGACAAGAAGAGGATACAGCAGCACCGTTCGACCTTCCATTTTCTGCCAAAAACAGCACAGAATATTAGCTATCCGAATGAATAACAGAATATTGGCAAGTCATCAAACTCTGATAATCAATCTGATACAGGTTTATCACACCTTCTAAGCTAGAATCAGAAGGTCTTTTAATTGCAATAACCGATTCATCTCCCTTCCCAGAGAAATTTTTTGCACCCTCAACATCACTTGAAAAACTGGCAGGTACTTCCTTCACCTCATCTGCATGAATGAGGAGTCTCAAGGTCAAACCCACACAAAAATATATCAGAGGGAAACTGAATCACCGCAAGTATTACCAGTCACACTTGGATTGTCCGCCATTGCTTTATCACTGACCCGTCCACTGGAATCTTCACTTGATTTAACCGTGGAAGCATCAGATTCTAAATTAGACTCAGAAACTGGTGTTCCCATCAGTTGAGAAATGAATTTCCTAGCATCCATATTATATGCACAAACAAAGTCATCAACCTTGTTCAGCTTTGTATTAATCTTCAAATAATGAATGCTATCTGGATTCAAATCATTTGCATGAACAATGCATCCTTTCTGCGCAGCAGGAATGGCAAAAGGACCAATCCCGGCAAACATGTCGCAGATGATCTCCCCAGGTTGGAATAGAGAAACCAATCTTATATGCTCATGTTCCAATCTCGAATTCCAGTAAACTAAGCCATAATCAAGCTTGAACGTGGCCCCATACTGCTTCACTTCTGTGACCATATCACTGTCTCCAGCCAGAATTTCAAACTTTGGCACCCGAAACTCATTTGTAATTGTTCCCACTTTATTAACAATGGTTTTGATTCTGGGATGATTTTTCTGCATACAAAAATAAATCAATTGGCTGATTTTTTTCGTTATCCAGCCAGAAAAGACTAGTAACAATGTAAATAAAGATTTAGACTGTAAAGAAATTAGAATCGTTGTGATTAACAAAAAGATAAATTATGTGAGAAAGGCTACTTGATTTATGCACTATAAATGTCAGAGACCATATCCTGTATGGGAATATTTATAAAAGAAGCTAAAGAACAGTGTGGGAAAGCAAATCCATCTTGCAATTTATACTTCTTCAAGAAATACAATGAGGAGGAAAAAGGAGAAGACTACTATTCACCAAAAGACAAAGAAGAGTTGAGAGAAAGTAAAAATTTAAATATACATAGAGAAAAAGATAAACCTAAACTTACATCATAAATAACTTTAGCAATAACATCCTTGTACGCAAGTAGTTCATCATGTATATTTAGATGTGCAATGTGACCTGCAGGTTTAACAAATATAAATCAATGGTAAGTTCCTCAGTCAGTAAACTAGCAGTCAAATCAGAATTGTCCGTAAAATGATTTCAGAACAAGGCAACCAGGAGCAGCACAGATTCTCTCTAACAACCTGATCGAAATAAAATCGACAGCTCAGACAGAAGAGAGGCATAAATTGAAGACTTAACTATTGTTTCAAAAGATGAAGGCACCTCAACTCCAGCAGGCAGAATCTGCTTCAATACATGATCTGTAACCATACTACAAAAAAATCAGAAATGTTCGCACCACACAGATTGCAATAAAGTAACCAAAAAAAAGGGCTCATCGTTGTCAATGAATCTGCTTCAAGACATGATCTGTAACCATATTACAAAAATCAGAACTTTTCGGCACCATACAGATAGCAGAAAAATTTTTAAAAAATAAACATGGCCAATCATTATCAATAAAAATTCAAACGACATTGGCATTTTCATAAACAAATACCGAATGAGACCCAACTTGAAGATCAGGTGACATTCAAACGGCTTAAGTCACAACTACCACATCCTCCAATCCTAAAATAATAAAAGAAAAGGAAAACTGCTTAAGTGCTTGACAGAGCATTTCCCACTCACCTGCACTCCAGTAGGAATACCCAAGCGTCAAGGAATAAGGAACAACACCAATCTCACATAACTTCTTCAGCTCATCGAGCTTTCGAGATGGAATATCAGATAAATCTGTCCCGCAAAACAAACTCCAGATTAAAAGAAAGCAAAAGAAAAAGAGTCTGTAGATATACTGCGATTCAGCACTTCACCTATAATCCCATTTAACAGTAAAAGAACTCAATAGCTTCAATGACACCATTCAAAAGCTTCCATTCAATTTTACAACCGTAGTTCGATAATGCTAGCGATCCGGAAGAGCTTACCGGGATTCTGCACCTTCTCCGATAAAATCATATACCGATTCTTTTCAGATGTTGGATCTTCAGTAATAGGCTTAACCCGAGGCTTATCAAGCAAGTATCTACAGTTACAAATAAAAAAAAAATAAACTATTAAGCATATGCAGCGACTAGTTCTTTTCATCAAGACATAGAAGAAATATAACTCCATAAACAAAACTGAAACAAAGTCCAATGGAGGAGTACCCATTTAGTAAGCGAGTGGCAACTTTGCAGAGCTCGCGAGGAATTCTAAGCGCCCACAGCTCTAAATTGACATCAAATTTGCTCTCGTCAAACATTGCAACAATCTTCGAGCTGATTTTGGCCAGCAATTCGACCGAGAATATTGGGCTGTGATTCAAATTGCGTTAAGCTAAAACCCTAACAAGTAAACCAAAAGAGGACCGTTTAAGCGAGCCAAGTTAAGAGAAATAGCGGCAGTGACTAGGGGTTTTCTTATGCGACGTCGTTACTAAATCGCGCCTTGGAGAAAAAAACTGGATGGGCCCAGTTAAATGATACATGGATTAGGAAAAGGAACAAAGCAAGCAGCCCATCCTAAGTTACATGGGCCGTGCATAAGCCTCAAAAAACACTCGATCGTTTTCACTCTTCGGTTTGGTACCCAAAACGAGAGAAAAAAAAAACCTCTTCGTTATTTTTATATTCTTTTTATTTTTATTACGATGCAATTTTAAAGAAATCAGTGTTAGAATTCCTAACAGAGCCAATTAGGCAAAGTACATTAATAATTTCATATCCGGTCAGAGACAAATTGAGTTCACTAGCTCTAAAACGGACAAGGACTTTATCGTTTATAAAAAGAAAAAAATATTAAAATTATTTCTTTTATTTTGTTACAAAGATATACGGCCGATTGACTCATGTAGTAACTACCACAAAAGTATACATTTTTTTTGTCAGACAAAATATACATAATCACAATTTGCATATTAGCAATTCCCTAGTTGGAAGGCTAGATGGCCAATCTTTTTATCGGGTGTTTGATATATTTGTTCCTATATTTAGGCACTTGTGTTAAATCCTTATGCCTACACTTTTTCTCTTTTTTTTTTTTTTTTGGTCGGGGACCGGGAAAGCGAACTCTTGTTACTAAAACAAAAAAATTTACAAAAGGAGTCGGGTTCTCAACCCAAACTACCAATTTCCTCGTACAACAATGATCTAATTATATCAGGTGGATGCTCTATGCATAGTTGCCCAGAACAAGAGGCATAGGCTGATCTTGTTAGGGCAATAGCAATTGCATTAGAACTTTGATTTCAGTGAGAACCTCTGTGAACTCATCATCCCATTCCGTCTCATTCAATATCCATTTGAAAGCTGCTGGGGCATGAGCTTCAAATATCACATTGCGGAGATTACGTTGGACTGCAAATTGGACAGCACTTAACACCATTAGTAAATCTGCTTGCACAGGGTGGCAGCCAGGTACACACACTACAAAGCCAATCACCCAGCTCCCACGGTGATCTCGGCACACCCCTCCTATCGCCAATAGGGATCCCTGATTTACTAACATATTAACTATATTTAGTTTAAGGACACCAGGATTGGGAGGTAGCCAACGCACAATTACATGACTTGGACCTTTAGTGATTTTGTTAATAGAGATCCTAGAGATTTGTTTCACTTTAAAGTGGTTTTTCCTTTTTCACTTTAACGTCTGTTTCCATCCGTCCTCATCGCGATGACCTTGTATGGAGGTACTTTCTGTTTTTTTCTTCCTCACCTATGGAAGTACTTTAATATGATCACCACCGTTAGTCCGTTACAAAGCTAGATTTGCTCAAATATTTCATTTCCCTTCTTAAGGGCGAGGTTCAATATTTCAAGTGAGGTTTTCATCAAAAAAAAAAAAAATACTTCAAGTGAGGTGCCTACACCTTTGAACTTTTGACAAGGCGGTGCCTAAAAGGTTGCCTTCTTTTGTTTTAAAATGATACCGAGGCTTCTGTTTTTGCCCGCCCAGAAAAATATTTCAAACAACATTTGATACTTAAAACATGTGGAGCATATTGCATGGGTTCCTGTAATTTTTGTTATGGAAATGCCATAATTGTAATTGTACCCAAAAAAAATGTAATAATTTAATCCGATTTAAAAGGAAAAGTACAAAGTTTAATTACTAATTAGTCATTACCTTATGATCTTGTTTTTTATTTCCATGACTTGTTTTGACGTGGCGTTGGAGTATTACAACAACTCTATTTCTTAGAACTATGTCCAATTTAAAAGGCAATTACCAAAAAACTTTTGAACCAAAAATGCGATAGCGCAGTATTCATTGAATATTGAGCAAGGTGGATGAGTGTACGTGGACAAAGCACATTATCAACAAGATTTAACAAAAAGGAGAAACTAAAATTAAGAAAATAGCATCAAGGATTTGACTTTGCTTCCATTAACAGGTGGCTTGAAGATGACATGTAGGACCCCGGCAACAGCCTAGGTTGTTAGTAACAGAAAGTACCTCTCTCATTATCCCATCCACCAATTTTGGTGCATGTATAGATAATAGATTGCTTTCAAAATGTTGTACTCTATTTATTAATTCAAATAATAGTAACAAAAAAATATAATCTTATAGAGTTAACACACAGCAAAATTGCACCTGCAGGATGCTGATGCAGACCTTGTAGTGTAGTGGCATCTCCTCTAAACTAAATTCCAGTGAGTGTGATTGTGGATAGTTTATTTGTGGGCATTGTGGGTAATTTTTGAGTTTGCATGTAAAAAAATAGCCCCATAAAATCTTCGCGAACTGGAAATGGAATTCCATAAGGTAGCAGATAACCAAAATTAATCGGCACCCAATGTTCCTTTATTTTGTTCCTTGTTGTGTATTGGTTGGGAATTGGATGGTGTTTTGATTGGCATCTTGAATGATAAATGGAATTCTATACGTCAACAGATAACCAAAACAAATCAGAAGCACCCCATGTTCCTTCTATTTTCCTTTTTTTGTTGAGGATGTTCCTTCTATTTTCAAATGGTATTCCTATATGTGATGATCCCATTCCATCTTTGTCGAAATCCCATCTCCTACTTGATACCAAACGTAGAAAATTTCATAATAAGTAGTTAAAAACTAGAGATAAGGTAGATAAACAATACAGAGTCAGCCCCTCGTGATTGCCCCAAAGTCCAAACATCAATCCTCGCAGCAACGACTCATTCAGAAATGTAATGTCGAACTCTAATTTGAACGGCAGACCATTCTTGCCACACCAACAAACGAAGGCTTATATAGTGGATAACTTAACAAGACAAAATTTAGGACCTTAACTCCTTAAGCAGATCCTCTTTTTGGCTTTATCATGTTGCAGAATATTTAACACACACACAGTGACTGTAAAAAATGAAGCAAACTGGGAAAGAAAACCCACTTCACAAAGTAGAAGGAAATAACAAAATCTGTTTCTCTATCATTTGGAATTTTCAGTTTTCTATTTCTTCTAATACGGACTAAAGAGCCGAGATGTTTTACATCGACACCGGCTTGAATATACACTGTAATCCAAAACACATGGACAAAGTAACCTCCACATTGAATTGAGGAAATAGAAAACTGATGGTTGATTTCTACTCAAACTCTAATTATGAAAGTAAAGACGGAAAGGAAATCTAACCCCTACTCGGTGTTGCTCGCCATGAATGGCCGAGAATCCTCTACTCTACACGCCGCCAAAATTGTCTTCCCCTGGTTCCAGGAACACACAATTGCCCTTGTCTCTTCTTGCTTTGTAAATCTTGACTCCTGGAGATTGAAAAGAAATCAAACCCACCAGGAAATTGCTCGTAGGTGGAACCAATTCAACCAATAATCATCGTCGTTGGCAATTATGTGAGCCCCGGGAATGATTTTAAACCGAACCCAGTTGTTTTTTTTCAGGTATGTGACCTGAAAAGACCCTTAATTTCCCGTGAAGAGCTGTTGATTGATCACCACCAATCACTCATGGTCGCGCCAGCAAAGGAGCATGGAGATGCAGCGTCCAAGGATGTAGAACCTCGTCTTCTGCTGTTTTACCATCAACACACACCTCCTTCGAAACCCAGTACTCTTCCTGGTACGTTTTCTTGATCGGGTAGTGGATTGGTGGTGTTGTGCTTGTGCAAGATAGTAGGACATAGTCATGTTGGTGTGTGTCTCTTTTCTTTTGGGTACTAACAAAAGGAAGGGATTGAAGGGTTTTAGTCTCTTACAAGTGCGGTGGTTATGATGGGTTCTCGTTGGTCGTGGGGGTGGGCTATATAGAAGCAGATTTTGGGGGAGTACAATAAACACACGGTGGACCCACGGTTTGGATTGGATCGGATTGGGAGGGGAGGAAGAAGACTGCCCCTTCGCTACTTACAAAAAGTACGTACAATTTCTAGGAAGGAACAGAGTTTTATGAAATGTCATTGTTACCCTTTGTGAGTTCTTTTGGACAGTGCGGGGGGTTGCTTTTCTGGTTAGTTTTAAGTACAGTGGAAGTGGAAGTCGTGTCTGTATTTAACTGTAATTTTAGTCTACCACTAATAACTTTCTGTGATAGTGGAATATTAGAATTGTCGTCCTATATAATATATTATACCAAATTCTGTTAATCTGGACGAGTTGAATGGTAAGGAAAGAGTTGGTTTTTGCCATGGCAGCTAACTTATCACTGAAAATCTTTGGCGGGTTTGATTTTATTAGATAAAAATATTTGAGATTCTAGAAGTCGGTTTTTTTATGGTCTTTTTTTCGTCAGGTGGAGCAAATGCCAAAATGCTAAAATCCAAAAAGATGATCACGTTTCGAATCTTCAAAACTTCTAGTCGAAGTGTAATTTTGACTATAGAAACTATCAATCCAAAAATATGATCACGTTTCGAATCTTCAAAAAAACTTCTAGTCGAAGTGTAATTTTGACTATAGAAACTACCAAGTTTTTTTGCCAAAAATTGTCCGCTACATTGATGGGTTTGAGATTCGATACAATATATGTCCGATTACCATTTAAGTCTAGAAGAGTTGGATTTTTCCATTCAAAACAAATGCGTACGTAAATCCAACATATGAACTATGATTATTGCGAAAAAATAATCTCCATTCGATTCAAACTCAAAAATTCCTCTCTTCATTTTTTTATTAATGTAATATGAAATTTTTATATTGCTAGTTTTTTTTACATAAAATATATCAATGTTGCTAGTTAAATTATTGGAATTCTTCTCTTCATTTTTTTATTAATGTAACATGAAATTTTTATATTGCTATTTTTTTTTACATAAAATATATCAATGTTGGTAGTTAAATTATTGATTAGACAATCCAACTGGGCAAGTTTTTTTTTGATAAATGAGCATTCTCCATTCATATAAAGAGATCAAAAAATATGAAGATACATAATTGAAGATCTAATATAATAAAAGCATAAGAAAAATTTAGCCTAAGAATTTTTCCCAATCTACTACAAAGAAACACACAGCGAGATCTATTTCCTTCAAAAGAGGATTTACAACAGCACTCTGTTCTCGCGGGCGTCATAACCTGTATCGTCCATGCAACAACCACCAAGCCAACATGAAGGCGATGCATACCTGTGAGGTGAAATATCTCTTTATTGGTGAATTTCTGCAGTAGACAAAGAATTATTCTTGAGGTCAAATCTTCCTCCATGGCTTTTGGCTCCCATAGTTTTATTTGAATCACCGAAAACGGTGAAAAACCTCCTGATGGAGAAAACACACCCACAAAAAATATGACTAAACTCACAAAAAGTGAGACAAAACTCACAAAAAATAGACTAAACCCACAAAAAATGAGAATAAAACAACAAAACTGAAAAATAAAAGAAAAAAAAGCTAATTGGTGGGGGCTTACCGCCGGAAAAAGAGTCGGGCGGCAGCCCCAATAGGTAGATCTAGGATTTTTCTCTGAGAAAAAAAAAAAAAGAGGAGAAAAATCCTAAACCTTTCCTGTGCAAAATTAAAATAGTAGAGTTGGAAATTGATATGTTGAGTTGGAAAAATCTGGCATCCTATATGATATCTCTCGTATGGCTATGAAATATAATACCTGCCAAATTATAATTATTCTAGATAATTGTTATTTTTTATGAAATTGTTTTCAAATCCAAACTCCAAGTCTCCAACCCTCTTGAAGAATATACTACTAATTAACATTAAACGGAATGATTAACTGGTACTGGGCTAGAATGGTCATTACGGAGAAAGAATTTATGATAGTCAAAGGAATGTGGGGCTCGTTCAAACGCAGAAAGGGACCAGAGATGAGGAAGAAAGGCGTGTAAGAAAGCAAAAATGTTAGCCCCCACCACTAGCCCCATAAAAGCTCGACCATCAACGTGGCACTTTTGTCCTCATTTAGCCCACGTTTTTCTTTTCCTTTTATATATAAAAGTATAGGCTTCCAGATTCGTCGTCACTACTTCTTGGCCCAGCTTTCTACAGTAATCTTGTATTCGCCTCTTGTTTTTCTCGCGAGATTTTTTTTATTGCGACCAAAAGAAAGAAGAAAGAATAGACAAGAGAAGTAAACGTGACTACGTGAGCTAAAGTTTTGAAAATAAGCTATTATTATGTGTAAAGTGGCATCGATCATCCCCAAAATTATATTGTATTTCCTCTGTCCTATAAGATCTTTAAAATTTTTGCATAATTATTAAGAAAAATATTAAATAAATCTAATTTTATTAAATTTTAATATTATAATTACTAATTTATCTTAATTTTTATATATATCAAGATTGAAATATAATTTATTTTGGTTAATTAAATAAGAATAAATAAAATAAAAATTAATTAATGTTTTTCAAAACTCTAAAATATTTTTATATTTTGAAATAAAATATAAAACTTAAAAGATGTTATATTAAGGGATTTGGATTCTCTCCTGTACAGTATTCAACAGGAGAGATCCTGTTAAATAAATATCGTTGATTTGTTTAATCAATGGCCCTAAAATATGTAAGGTAAGAAAAATTTAAAAAATTAAATAAGGTAAAAATAAATTCTCACCAATAATTTTGAAAATTATGGCCACGATTCAACGAACAGGACATAACTTTACAGGAGAGGATCTCAATCCTATATTAAGGGACAGAGGGAGTATGTATGTGATAATAAAATTATCCAAGTTAACAAGGAACCAATGTGATGATTAATTATGCTGTTGTTTTAACGTGAATAATTCAATCATCATAATTGTCCGATACTTAGTATTCTTTTTCTTGAGAGTTGAGAAGATACTCAATTTTCTCGGCCGACATATATGTTTTATATAAAAAATTTATTTCCGCCGACTCGTGACGTTTGATGCCTCTGGAATAATATTAAATACTTGTACGTTGGTTGGTGTCGTAATCAATTAAAAACTATAAAATCCCTTCTTCTTCTTATCCCACAAGGAAATATACATTTTTTGTTCTCTTATTTTGGCTGCTGCGGGCATACACCAAACAGCTACCATCAAGAGACGGACCTACCTCTGTTCAAAAAAAAAAAAAGAGACGGACCTACCTTATCTTCACTGTTGCACTTGTAACTTGTAACTTGTAAGGCCCTGCATTATTTTTCTATTGTTTACCTTTTCTAGAAGCACAGTACTATTCCAGTCACAACAAAACGCTTCTACGGTTCTAATATTGGGGGATATTGTCCTTAGCGGCAGCGGACTTTAGAAATTTTTGTGAACACGAGCTCCTTCTATCTTTCTTTTCTTCTACTTTGGAGCCTTGGGGGCTCTGATCAGAAAAAAAAAATTATTCTCATATTATATATAGCAAAACAATAATAAATACATGTACCATCAAGATATAATTTCGTCAGTTCTTGGCAAATGTATTAAAAAAACTATATAAATTAATCCAGCTAGTAATCCACCGAAAGGAAACAGAGCACGTTCCTTTAACAATTCTCTTAATGGAAGAAAAAAGAAATATACAGATATCGTTATTTGGCTTCGTGATTAATCCCATTTTCAGAATACAGAATTTTTTAAGAGAGGGAGAGAGATATTCGTCGGTTATTGAAAGGAAAAAAAAAAAAAACTCGTCCGTTACGTTTTCAAGTGGTAATACTTGTTCAAGAGCTTCTCGGTATATTCTCCATATGTCAACGAAGTATTGGCCAGCATCAGCTGAAAATAACACAAAGAGGAAAGAAGTTCCAAAATGTCATCACACACATTATTAATTAATGTCATTATCTCGAAAGGTCACACCGATCAAGAATCAAAGAGAATCATTATTATACCAATAAGGGTTGATCCAAGTGGTAAGCGATTAAGTTTCGTTTAAGCGAGGTCTCGAATTTAAGGCTTTATGTACGGAGAAAATCTCTATTGGCAGACTCACCCACCATATTTATGTAGACAACGCAGATCGTATCCGGGATTCATCGGAACAAAGCTCCAATACCTAATGGAAAAAAAAGGAGAGAATTATCACTATTAAACAAATAAACTCGTAATCATTAGTAACGTCTTAGTTTGGGAATATCGAGAAAAGTATCATTTGCCATGAAGGAATTTTAGTAGAGTAGCACACTACTTTATGATGCACAAAGTTTGACTATTTCTACATAGCTACAGAATTTGCAGTCCCGGGTTGTTACATGAGGTTACCCTTCATGGCACGCAACTCCTAGATGCTATCATATCTCTACCATTTTGTTATTATATGCTGCTTTACAGTTGAACAATATCATTCAAAAAACAAAAGATTTGTAATGGTAATCAGAGTTTGGGGATTGGAATTGTGTAACTCTGCATTATCCTTGTGTTGGTGTGGACAGGGACTCCACCTCTTGGGTTATGCTCCAAGAAGAAACCTCTTCAGAGATGTAATTGTAATTACTTATGTTGGCAATGCATTTCTTGTGGTGCTATTGTTTTTTTTAGTTTCCCATCTGGTATCCGGAGCTTTGCCCGACTAATCCGGTCAACCCGCGTCGCGCACCTGGGTATGGTGGGTGAGTCTCCTAATGGAGATTTTCTGCGTACACGAGGACTCGAACCCAAGACCTCGCTTAAGCGGAACCAAATCGCTTACCACTTGGACCAACCCCACATTGGTTGTGGTGCTATTGTATTTATTTTGTGTTGTTTTGCTTTAGTCCTCATTAGAAGGGTTAGTGGGTCATTCTACGGTACTCTTGAAATACCATATTCTATTTTGGGATTATCTTTTATAACAAGTTAATTATATCTTAGTGATATAAAATGGACTTGAGGCCCTCTTAAGCCCAGCACCTGCAAAGGGAAGCCCTTCTACTCTTGGGCTAGCCCGGCAAATGAGATGCCCCTTTTCCGACAAGTAATCCGGCAAAATTCCGTCTGATTCTAACTATCACGTAATATTTATCAACCATGACAAGGGATGCATGATGTGTTGCAAGTTGGGGGAAGATGAATTTGTCAAGATAGATTATATAAGTGTGGTGGAGAATTTTGAGTCTGGGAGTTTTGAGGCATTAGTGACCATAGGAGGGAAGATATATGGTTGCAATTTCAACACACAAGATAACTTCAGATATTTATGCATTCTTGAAATTTTGGAGGAATCAACATTTCGGCTAATCGTGAGTTTACAAATGCCATCGTTAATGGGCCGTCTCTGGAATTCGTGTATGGAATATATGATTGAATCTTCTGGTGAAATTTTTTTGGTTTATGCACCTCGTTTGTCTAAGTTAGACGGCCCTGAGAGGTTTGATTTTTTAATTTACAAATTGGGCTTATTATCCAATAGTATGTTGGAATGGGTCCAAGTGGTAAATATAGGAGCACAAGCCATTTTTCTCCACGACCACACTAGTGGCGGTACTTTTGTTCTGCTAGTGGTGGTACCTTTTTTACCACATCTGAACTCACAATCAAAAAGAATTCTATCTACTATCTCGACACACATAATAGCATCATTTATGTTTGGGATTTGGAATTGCGAAATGTAACTATGCATTATCCTGTTAACGGTATTGGCAATGCATTCTATACAAATCTTGTATGCAGGAATAAGAAGTAGGCTTTGGCTCGGATTTGGGTTTCTTTAATCTGTCTAAGGATGATATGATTTGCAGAATATGTGATAAGAGCTTTTCCTTTATGTTGCTGCCTTGTTTGCTTTATTTGTTTTATGGTTGACTCATTCTAGTCCCGTAACCACTCTTCATGAGGGAATGACGTGAGAGCCTACCTGGCCGCGACCTTAATCCGTGAACGAAGCTACCTTTGGCTTACCCCTTGACAGAATAATGCTCAACAGGCCAGAAAGAAAGAACTCTAGTAGTTGGGTAAAATATGGGAAAAAGAGCCAATTGTATGGGAAAGACTTATGTGGTCGGTCCACAAATGTGGAGAATGAGTGAATATTTCCATATATTTGGCAAGAGTTGTTTCCATATTGTCATTTTATTGGCTCTCGTGCTCATGATATCTGGGTAAAAGACCTTCAAGCAAAGATAGGAAAAAGTTATAAGACAAGTATTCTTGTCACAAGAAATTTGTTTTGTTTGCATGCGTAAGACTGAAGCAAAATGGCAGCAAGTTAAACTGTCTTTTTATCCTTTATAATTTGTCGGTCTAGTTATAGAGGGCGGTTAGTAACGGACAATCTAAGATTTATCCAAGTCCAAAAGTCATCACCTCCTCACATGTAGAACATGCATGCATATTCCAAACCTCTCTTATATACACTTGGAAGTTTTCATGGAACTTGAGGATAATTTTCTGCTTTCTGTGTGTGCTGTGTGCTGTGCATGTTGGCAAGAGAGAAGAGTATATATATAATATGGCTATGCCAAAAGAAGAAGATGAAATAAGGCTGCATCAGTGTGCAAGAAAGTATGAAACAATTATAACACAGGTGACTTGAAGTCTAGCATAACACATCCCATATATATTTTGTTGGTTGCTTCTTAGTTAATGTATATCTATGGATTGTCTAAAGGGGCAGCGAGTCTTTAATTTTTTTCCATAATTTTTTTTTTCTGACATTTTCTCTTTAAAGCAACACCAACAGATATTTTCTTTAAAATTTTACAAATGAAATATTCATAATGTCTGGCTCCTGCAACTTGCAGCCTGTTTCTTCCTTCTAGAGTGAACTGCAAAAATGTAAAATAATAATAATAACCTAAAAAGACTGATTTAAGTTTTGTGGATTTTTCGGTTTGATGAGCTGATGGAGATGATGAACACTAGGACAAGACCACCGAAGCGACGCAGAGTATCGGTATGCTTTCTACTTGACCCATTGTTTAAATTTGTTGCCCTGCAAGATATATATTTAGCATGTGATTTTATATATATAGCATGTTAAGAGCTAGCTAGCTTCTGCATATACTATTATATATATATCACTATATATCTTCACGATGTTTGGAACTTGATTCATATTTTTGCAGACTTCTAGGCGAAGTATCAACAATAATGCTACTGCTCCAGCATCATCTTCAAGTCAACCTGATGACGATGTTGTGTTTGTGCAGACTATAACAAAATTTTTACAGCAATTGCAAGCTAATCCTACAACAAGCACGGATTGCTCAACAAGCACCAACGATTCACAATAATTTTATTTATTATAAGAGGATAGGAAGTGTTGTTAATTATATTATAAGTTAGAAAAAGATAAAAGAACACATATACAGAGAACATCTAACAGCACATGTATACATATAATTTCGCCTTGCTGTTTTTTGCCAAGGTAGGGGAGCATGACCACTTCAAATTAACCAGCTGGTCATAATTAATTAGTTTCAGACTTGGCGATTAATTTGTCGGATACGTTCCGATTCTCTTTGTCCATCTCATGTAACTTGCTGGTCGAATATAATACATCCATCAGTTTCAAAAAAAAAAAACATCTCTTCAGCTTTAGAGGCCGATACTACATCACTAATATACCGAGTACAAGAGGGAAAAAAAACATGCATCTCTTATCAAAAAAGAAATCCAGTTCCTTGCATCTCGCTCGGAAGTAATCTTCTCCTGATGTGTATTCATCCATATACAAGCAAATATATTCACTTAACTACAGAGGCAAAACTAATTAATGTTTACGGTTAACCTCCTTATCTAGTGTGATTGACGCTTCAACTTTGTGGCCTGCAGTTCTTTTTTCAATGCTGCCATCCGTTCAAACAAGGCCATGTTTTCCTGGCACCACAATCACAAGAAAATTAAGAAAAAAAGACAAATCGAATTTATGTTCAGATTGGAACGAGAATGATAATAAGCAGGGTTCAAAGACTCATTCACCACATCTGGTTCTCTTCTCTATTATTTCCATTACATATATATGTCACGTTATGCCATAATTCTACTCGTAGAATTTTGACAAACTTTCTGGAATCAGCGGGAGAAGAGACCAGTTGCCTTATATCACCACCAGATGCACATCAATATCATGTCAGCTACTGACTCCTCTATATGAATAAGTGAATTTGTAGCCTTTAACTAGACTCAACCTGGCATCCAGGTTGGACACTGAAGCACCCATTTTGGGTCTATCCTGGTATAGCAACATATTAAAGAGCTGGCAGAGAACCCACAAAGAAATCCAATAGAGGAAGAGACGGTCAAGAATTTAGATATATTGATGTCCTTCAGCCCTCTAAATGCGGAAAAGATCTGCTTTAGTTACAGTGTGGAGGAGGATAGATGTGCGGTAATTGGTTCTTTAAGGACAAGGTCCATTTCAGTCTGAAGTGCACGCCATGCTGGCATGAAGAACTAAGGTACAGAACACAGGAGTGAGTAAGGCCAATCTGCCCATGTTATTCAGATGAAACTGCAAAATAACAGGCTATGAGAAACCTGAGCACCAAAAAAAGCAGAAAATTTCAGCTGGAGAGTAGCAGACAGGATTTTTGCAAGGGAAGTCAAATCTTAAAGGAAAAAGAATAGAGGAAGCCAGGAGTGAGAGAAAGCTGGATGCACAGAGGAAGTGGGTGGACTAGTTTCCTGCCTGAGGCTGAAAAAAGTGTGGAGTTGAGTTCCACTAGATGAAGGGAACGCGGCAAGCACAATCTGGGGGACCCAGTAGGCTGTAGCTGGACTCGAAGGAGAAAGCAAGGATCTTGATAGTGAGCTGGACGATGTGGAATCACTCTATGCCCACAGGAAATCTGCAAATTCTGCAGAATGTTATTGCTCGAAATTGCTGGAGATGGGGCTACAGAAAACGGCAAATTTAGGATTGAGAGTGCAACAACAAAGACGAAATACTCCAGTACCAGGTAAAAATCAAATACGGATGGGGGCTGTCCTTGAAAACATGGCTTTCAGAAGAGTTACAGTCAGTTGTGATATATAAATATAAGTAACCAATGTGCATGCATTCGTTGCTTCACCCACACAAAAGGGTCCTCACACTTGCCTGTACCCATGGAAGCAATAGCTGTAGCTGTTGAAGGAAGCTTTTTGACTATCGGCTCTATGTCAGGGACATTTAGAAGTGGAGATAAGCTGGACTCAGTGTTTCTCCGAGATACGATATGCTCAGAAAACATCACGACATGCTTGTCGTTGGTAGGTGTGCTAGTGTTCAGATGGAAGAAAAGTGGCAAACTCTGTGCACTAGTGATGATTAATTCAATTCATTATTCGGTTGTTTTACTTGAATAATTCAATCATCATAACTGCCCGCTACTTAGTATTCCTTTCTTGAGAAGATACTCTCGCTGGAATATCAATCTTCTCGGCCGGCATATGTTTTATATAAAAACATAAATTACTTTAATTTTTGTGAACACGAGCTCCTTCTCTCTCAATCTCTTCTTCTGCTTCGGAGCCTCGGGGCCTCTACTCGGAAAAAAATTTATTCTCAAATTATATATAACAAAGCAATAATACATATGTACCATCAAGATATAATTTCGTCAGTTCCTGGCAAATGTATTAAAAAAACTACATAAATTAATTCCACCGAAAGGATAAAACTTAAAAGAGTACGTTCCTTTAACAATTCTCAAAGGGAGGAAAAAGAAATACACAGATATCGTTATTTGGCTTCGTGATTAATCCCATTTTCAGAATACAGAAATTTTTGATAAAGAGAGGGAGAGAGATATTCGTCCGTTACGTTTTCAAGTGGTAATACTTGTCTAAGAGCTTCTCGGTATATTCTCCAAATGTCAACGAAGTATTGGCCAGCATCAGCTGAAAATAACACAGGAACGAATTTAAAAAATGTCGTCACACACATTATTAATGTCACTATCTCGTAGGGTCACACTCCTGACGAGTCAAAAAGAATCATCACTATTAAACAGATAAACACGTAATCATTAGTAACGTCTTAATTAGTTTGGGAATATCGGGAAAAGTATCCTTTTCCATGAAGGAATTATAGTAGCACACTACTTTATGATGCACAAAGTTTGATCATTTCCACATAGCTACAGAATTTGCAGTCTCTGTTGTTATATGAAGTTACCTTCCATCGCACACAACTCCCAGATGTTATCATATCCCTACCATTCTGTTATTATCTGCTTGCTTTTGCAATTTAGCAATATCATAAAATAACAAAAGATTTGTAATGCTAATGTTATTTTTCAAATCAGATGTGAAGTACAATTTCAAATCTTAAGCAGGCTATTGCTCTCTAGGTAGAGAATTCAGAGTTTGCAGATCAAAGGGCATACCTCTTTGTGAATGTGCATCTGCTCCGGAAAGTTAAGCTTTTCGTCCCTGCAGGACACAAGAATAGTTCAGAGCTTTGAACGCAAGGTAGTTGTTCAGACTTCGTAACTGTCTGCCGGCATGATGATCAATTTAGATGTGGTAGGGGATGTGCTATGAATCTAACTATCGTTGAACAAAAACCAGAAACTTAAATTGATCATCTTACAAAAACATATTTAAGGAAAAAAATATAGAAAGAGTTCATAAGATTGCTGCTGATGTTATATTGTTGGTAAGTCAGCTTCGTCAGCATTTTCAGTTTGTCAAAGCAACCACTGGTGTTTCAGTACAGGCTACCGGTGATGCTATCTAAAAATGTGTGGCAAGAAAGCTCATGTTGACAGATATCATTTGTTTTAGGTTCATGTTTGTTAGACAGCATACCAGTCTGGTTGCATGAACAATGCAAATGTTGAACGGTCAAGGCAAGAAGCCTCCTCTCCTTTAGGTGCCTAAAGAACAAACATTGAAACCAACACAATTTGTTAACTCTTTTAGTACTCCCAAAATGAAATTGAACAAAAGAGACGGGGAAAAGCTAAGGAAATCAGCGCTTAGCTAACTTGGAAATTTTACCACTAAGTACAAACGAATAGTTTAGGAGCAAACAACAAACTACTAATTCAGTTTTACTTCCAAATTTTGTAGTGAGAGCTCTATTTCAACTTCATTCATCAATAAACAGAAGACTGTGTCCACTCTTTTTATTCCAGCAGAAGGTGAAATAGCTGTGTCTTGCAGGGGGTGAAATGAAACCAGCCTATTCACTAGTAATTGATCCGCCTACATCATGCAAAAGAGCTCATGTTCTCTTCACAATGTAGCAGAAGATTGCCCAAAGCCAGAGTAACAGGACTATTGGTTCTCAGAAACGGGGAAGAACAAGTGCTCAATCATTTTGAGGAAGCAAGGACACTTGTTTCTCATAAGCAAAGAGAGAGCTCAATAAAAGGAGAAGAAAAAGTCATTGGAGTATGGAGAAATTCAACAAAAGTTTGATAGATCAGCACGTAGAGCTAGTAGCTTAATGCCCAGATTGATAGTTTCCACTACATATTTAGCTTTATCACAATAATTGACCACATCTGCCCACAATGATTTGAAACCCACGTATATTTCCAAGTCATAGACATGGAAACAAACATTCAAAAACAATTTCGTGCCAAGAGAAGAGAAATCACAAATCAGATGAGGGGGTTTAGCTGAAAGAATAAATGTTATAAAGCCATTTCCAACTTTCAGCGTGGGACTGCATGGTGAGGAAGCAATTTGAATTTGAGCTCACAGAATTTTTTTCAAATATATGGAGCACGTTCCGAAAATAAAAATTCATTGTTTGGAGCATTATCTCGCATTTGCATTTCTGTATTATATCACCATAAGAGATCTCGCTGTTGTCACCCCACGACCACAAAAATTGAGGCCAAATAAAACAACAAAAATTGTGATGATATTTTGGGCCTTGTAAGAATTAGCGCCACACACAACATCATATGGTAGAACTTAGTTGGAGGTTTCTCCAGTTATCGAGAATAAATTGCAGAAATTACCAGGACACAATGAGGTGTTGCACATAGATAACCTCTTGACAGTACTTCAGTGGTTTCACCAACTTGATATGCTATTTCATCTTCCCCAAAGACAACCTAACACAAGGGAACAAAAATTCTATGAGAATTGATCGTAACTACAGTTTACTTCAAAAAGACAGAATAACCCAAGCCACGTCAAATATATGACAAACAATCTGCACAGCAACTTAGAGATGCATGCCAATATATTTGCCTTATCAGGGTATGCCAAGTGCATGTACAAAATTAGTGCTTTCTCTGGGGAATTAAAACAATTTTCCTATCACAACCCGTAGCAGCCTCATAAGCTAACACCAACCCTGTTATCTCATTTCTACAGGAATGACACAACTTGAGCTACATTGACTCATTCTATCCTTCACAGGCTTCTAGGGACAGCTAAAAGAATCTAGGTGGCCAACAGTGATTCTACATCCATATCAGTGGCCAGCAGAAATTCTTTATACATTTCAGTTCAATACTGATTTGCACGCTCATAAGACCTAGGCTATTCTTTAGGCTTTACCAACTCCAGCAAACACCTTTCGGATAGTTCATACTGGCAGTCAGCTTAGCACATGAATGATCAGTATACTTCTTACATGATACTAGAAATGCTGCTCACATCATTAGGAACTTGTTGGGAACCAGATCTATAGCTTCTCAAAAAAGACAGAATTCACCTGGCATACTTCAATTCGGGAATCCATTAATATAGAAACATTAAAGAATGATAATTTGTAAATATATAAAGAAGAGATGTGAAATGAACGTGTTAGGACAAAAGAGCAATTGATTCTCATTAACATTGATAGTACTGTGCTTACTAAATTTCAACAGAAAGAAAGTATACTTTCACAATTTGATCAGTTCGTGTTCTAATATAAAGGCCAGCTGCACTATCAGGGCAAGGTATTTCTACGCCATCTCTCTTAAACATGGCACAGGTCAGACCTACATATTGAATTGAAGCAAAGTCAGACATAATGAACAAAAAAGGAAAGTTACCCCAAGAAAAAAAAAAAGTTAATTTTCTGTATATGGTCTTATCCCACATCAATAGAAAGAGTCAAGGGATTAGAAAGAGGCTGATTTTACAAGGAAATTAAGTAGATCTTGGCAACAGAGCAATGTGGATAACTAATAGTGGCAACATGGAAACTGCATATCATGCCAGAAACACTTGCTTTGCAAAATGCTAAGTTACCTGTCAGTGAACCATGATCTGTGTGCCATCCGCACCAAGACGAAGTGGTGTGACCATTTTGGACATGCTCCCTGCAAGTCATTCTACTTATCGTTTATGACACCCACATGGCCAGAAAAATTACTTACATTTGGAATGGGAACTAATATTGACCTTTCTCCACTGTTTCATGAATCAACTACGATAGATGTTAATAACAATCATACCACCAACTAGCACAACAATAGAGTTTCAGCCAGAAACCAAAAGGTTCATAGTTCATGCCCGGAGATTGGAGCAGAAATCATGATAGTAGACTATGCAACAAAGGGGCCACTTACTGCAGCATTAATGCACATACCATTCCAAATGTCTGAAACATTATTCTTTAGCGTCATTTTTTTTTTGTGTGTGGATTAAGTAACATCACAAGCAAAATAATAAATTCGCTCCTACCGAGATAAGTAAACCTGGAAATCGCCATCTCTACTCGAAACAATCCCCACAAATACACTTGCAACAAAAGCAAATAAGAAATAGAAGAAACAAACAGCAGGTGCGAATTGATGATTTTGAGATTTGAACACCTCATTCTTCAGAAGGTGGCGTAGAATTGAATCTTCTATTAGGATTATTGAACTGTAAAAATTTCCATGAGGAAATTGAGGAAAAAAATATTACCTCTGTTCTGCCGGAAAGTAATAAAGTAACCGGCCTTTATGACACCGAGAACGACCAAGAATCTGTTCAAGCCCTTCATTTTCACTCAAATTCAGCCCTTTGGATACTGCTCAGACCAAACCAATATTGAATCAAACATCAAGGGTCAGTATACACTACAGTTAAAATAAAAGGGAAAACAAGGAAGAAAAAGGAGATAACTTCAGTAGGCAGTCTGCTCAAGAGCTTTTTTCATGCAGCACCACCTAAGGTAGTTCAGGATTCAACTGATCATGACTTTCATACAAAATGAAATATGTTGCCTCTGCAGCTTAACGAGGCCCATTCATGTGCCTTGTCACAGCGGCAATCTAGGGGCTGGCAAACCCCATATATTTGACTCCACAAGTGGGACACAGCTTGAGTAAGAGACTAGAATAGAACTTACCGACCCAGCAACAATAGGAGGCATTTCAATTTTAAAAATTCAGAGGCCTTTAAATGTTGCAATATTGATACAGTTTGTCTCAGAGGGCTAGAAAGTAAAAACAGTTACCTCAATATTAAACAGATCCAAAAACCAAAGAAATAGACTGGCAGAAAGCACATATGTTCAACTTCATATAGATTCATTGAAACCAAATACTCTGGGTTGCAGAACTTACCATACTTATCGCAATGATAAGCCACCATTAATCCAACATCAATTATCAGCTTTCCAAGTGCTTTAAAAGCTACACGTCAATAGATAATAACATTCAGTAACCATATGATAAAGGAGGAGGAGCATCATAAAGTCCAATATCATGAAACAGGTTCGGCCATTTGTACTCCCATCTCTGTCATCCCCATAATATAAGGAAACAGGCCTTCCCTAACCACCACAAACAGAGGTGCCACTGCTGATTTCACAGTCACTTCTTAATTACTTAAGACTGAAACGAGAGATGACCAGGAACATGAAATGACTACATTTCGATACCAAGATCATCCAATGGTGTTTGCATAAAGCAGACATAAAGGGCCAAGTTCTATCTTTGACAGGAATTATTTGTCATATAGCTGTAATCATAAACAGAAATCAAGAATTGGACAGATGTTTCTAACACTAATTTTCACATAATCTTATTGTAAAATATGTTAGAGCAAAGCACCAAAAAGATGATCAACATTGCACACACTAGTGCTACCATCTACACTACAGCCTAGAATATTAGATTGCTAATCTTCAAACATACCAACTTCCAATTCCGGCAAAGCGCTAGAAGGCCATATATTTGATCCACAATATGAAGGATACCTGCAAGGACATGATATGAAAACACAAATTAGTATTGCTTATGTTAAGTAAAGCAAGAACTTGAAGTGTCAGGAAAAAGTTTCCGAAGCCAAGTTTACATGCATAAAGTGAACCGTGAGAGAGCTAAAAATCTCTTTCTAAGACCTAAATTTCACTCTAATAGGAATGCCTCCATAAATAACTACATAATAGAACAGTTGCACAACATTTTGTTTTCAAAATTTACCGTTGTATTTGGCATTCATCAGTTGTAGGCACATCTAATATTGGATTTGCATAAAAGGAGCCTTTCAACATGTCTGAAAGACACGGAAGAAAAATATGATCATAAAAATCCAGCTTGGAGAAAACTCATATGTAATATCTGGCTTGCTAGATGGTTTACCAGGCTTCCCAGATTCAAGCTTCTCCTTTCCATGACTCCAGCCAAAATTGTACCTTCATAGAGACAGTGCTTCAAAGAATAAATAGTTGCCTCGCTTCAGAATTCACTTATCAATATAAGTAACCACCAATATTCCAAAAGAAGAGATAGATTATAGTACATACATCACAAATACAATCTTGTGATGGCAAAAACAAAAAGTATGCTATGAACAAGATCCAGTGTTTCGTCAGAAACGTTATAAGTAACCATGTGAGTTTGAAAACCAGAAAAATCCATATTCACTACCAAAAACTGGTTGGAAAAATTACGTATTTTAAGTTGACTACCAAAAACCGCCAATATACAGAAGTTCTCTGCTGCAAAATCATATGTCGCATACTTAGCTTCAGCAAAGTTATGTACCAGAGGACAATAAATAGCTCACAAATATAATTTGATGAAAATGATTAAGCTGAAATCTCAAAATGGACTAGAGCACATACTTAAAAGAAGCGAGTAAAGAATGGAGAATAATGACTCTTTTACCTACTATCTGGATCTTCAAGCTCCTTCTTCACCTCTTCGGGAAGGTTGGCTAATCTGATCAAATGTAAGGATATATCTCATAAAACAGTGGAACCGCATATCTGGTTTAGCTCTTGCTTGATGTTTTACCAAACAGCATCCACAACAAATACGGGAAATCTACTTTGAAGTATATACCTAGGTGCAAGATGTAGAAGATTTTGACGCAAGGAAGAAAATCCAGGGACCTATAATAATAAAAGGTTAAACTCAAACAGCATGTCAAGCATTTTCAAGAAGAATTATTTTTGAAGCAACCAGAGATATGTCAATAATAAACAACAGCGAACCCGGCGAAGCAATCAGAAAAGATATGAGGAAACTTGAAGGAGAAGGCTTCACCTAACAGCACGCATATATCCATACATACATACTCCACTATATAACACTTCCAACCTCACTGAGACAGATGCTTAATCGATTCGTCTTCTCATGCTTTATTACCGAACCGATTTAGATTTAGTACATACGAATGGATTCACTTGGTGAAAAATTGGATTAATCTTTCCGATAAGTGTAATTTGAATCCCAGCATATCAGGAATGAGGTGCAAAAGTGCTTATATATGCTGGTTATAGAAAAAGAGCCATTGCTTATAGACTGGGGTTTCCCGTTCAAGGTGGTGTCGTCCATCCATCTCTTACACCACCAAAATGGAACCCAAGACTGTTTAGCTCGTGTGATATCTTGTTAATTGTAATATACTTTAGTAGTCTTATGTATCCAGTGTAAGAGGTATATAAATGATCTAGTGAGCCACACAGCCTTAATTCCTTGGAATCAATTATATTAACTGGGCATTATTCTAAAACATGGCTATGGCGAAAACAACTCCTTTGGGGGGAAAAGAGAAAACAACAAACTAAAGTAAAACACACAAGCAAAAGCAAATTCCAGGAAAAGAAAAAGGTAACGTACATCGGTAACTGATAGAATCCCCAGCCCATTGGGTCCAAAACCTTCCTCAATCTTCATCGACAAGTCTGTATTTTTGTCCTGTCCCGCCAATTCAAAACCATAGAACAAAAATAAACACAAACATGTTTGTCTACTTCACAAAAAAAAAAAAAAAACAAGAGAAAAAACACACACACACACACAGAGACAAATAGACAAGAATGGCCAGGGACAGCCGAAGAAATGATCACCTTGAGGTCGGAGTAGGAAATGGTGACGGTCCTGAGTGTGGGGAAAGCGGGGGTTTGGGACGAGCACGACATCGTTTGACACGTAATCCGGCGGGAACGGCCGGGATTGGAGGGTGGAAACGGGGAGGAAGAAACCGCGGGATTATGGAGAGAGACGTGACCGAGAGTGCTGCTTTTATGGAGGGGGAGGGGCGAGGTCCCAGTCATGCCTGGACTGGTCGTTTCAATTTGGTTGGTGACGTCAAGCGTAGAAACAAATGAGAGAATAATTTGGTTCTCCGCGAGATTGAAACTGTGTGCTGCCGGTTTTGCGTGACGTCTTTTTTGGGGCTCTAGCTCAGTAGCCAGTGGAAGAAAGATTGCCCCGCCCTCGCACGGGACTGACTGTAATCGACTTTTTGCTTAGTTTTAAGTTTCAAACGAAATTTTTTTTTAAAGAAAAAATGGACCAGGTAGGTTTAGGGATGGCAATGGATGTCTGTTAACGGGGAACCCGTGGGGAATCCCCGAATGGGGAACGGGGATGGGGGTAATTTTACCCCCGCGGGGACGGGGACGGGGGACGTTTTAGCCCCGTGGGGAATTTGGAAATGGGGGCGGGGAGTGCTCCCCCCGACCCGCGGGGACTCCGAAATAAGTAAAAAGACGGAATTACCCTTCAGTCATTATCCACTTAATATATATGTCAATACTAAAATAGATTTTTTATTCATTTTTNTAATTTCTTTGAATTATACTTTGAATCATGTATTTTAAGCCAAAATAATTGAACTTATTCATCGATTGGCTTTAATTACTTTCTAAGAAATATAATGTGCATACTTTTTATTTATAAAATTGGGGAATGGGGTCCCCGTGGGGATCCGATTCCCCGCGGGGAACGGGGATGGGGGCAATTTTTCCCCCGAACGGGGAATGGGGGTGGGGATGGGGGAACATTTTGGAAACGGGGGTGGGGGTGGGGAACCTTCCCCCGCGGGGACCCCGACCCATTGCCATCCCTAGGTAGGTTGGTACAAATGTCCGCGATTTGATTCCCTTTAACATCTGAGCTCAAATCTTTATATGTGCAGAAATTCTCTATTGGTAGATTTATTAAGTTTTGAATAACCAAGTAGACAATTAAAGAAAAAATTATAAACAGGAAGTGTCGATGGAGATCCGATCTTGGCAAGGAATCACTTTTGATACATGGAATTACTTATTTTATTTTTGAGGTTGCTTGTTACTTATTTTTTCCCTTTTACTTGTCTATCCTTTTATTTTTTTCATTTTTGTATATTACTTTCCAAAATCCAAATGATGTCTCTCTCAAAATAAACGGTGAGATCACGGTACAATCCTAACATCTTTGGATCCAAACGCTCATATCTTGGCGTTTATTCACTATCCTATTTGGAAGCAACAATTAAGTACTATTATTATGTTCAATGTTGGCATCTATTTCTTCTAATAAGTGGTTTACTAATAAGGTTTATTTTAATTAGCAAGATCTTCAATCTTTAGAAAACAAATAAAAGGGAATTTGACTTGTCCATTAGTTGTTTGACTGCTTCCTTAGAAAAAAAGAAAGAAATTTAGAAATTTAGAATTTCTACAAGTGATTGGAAATTTAGAAAATCTACAAGTGATGTTTGACTCATGATCATAGAAATTTGCATTACTAAGGGTTTAAACCAGGAATTTTCTAAAATATTAGTGCAGAATTTTCAAACCATTACATCACGATAGTGAACCTAGAAGTTAGAAAGCCGCCGCGTCTCTCTCTAACTTTCCTTTCTTTTTCTAAATTTTCTCTTTAGATGATGGGATTTTTTCTCCCTTCTTTGAGAAATTTTATGGTGGGGACTCTCCAAGTTTGATTAGTTGTGAACCCCTATTTATGTTAACAAATTATTTTTGATTATTCGTTCTTTCTATTCTAGAGTTTATTTATTTCTCCAATTTACCTTAAGGGTTCCCCATTCTTCTCTTAAAATTTATATTATTTATTTATTTATTGGTATTATTTAGGAAAGAATCATAATATTAAATGCAAGCTCCATCGTTGTGTGTGTATTTGAATAAAAAAATAGTTGTGTGTGTATTTGAATCAAGAAGTGAGAAGTTGGTCTGTAGTGAAGTATAAAGAGAAAGGTGTTATGGATATTAATATTGTTGTGCGTATCTGTATCCCGACTGTTGATATTAATATTATTGTGTGTATTTGTATCCCGGCTTTTGCATCAAAAATCTGTATCCCGATTAAATATATAGGTGAAAATGGGATTAAAAGCAACAATTAAGTACTATTATTATGTTCAATATTGGGCATCCATTTCTTCTAATAAGTGGTTTACTAATAAGGTTTATTTTAACTAGCAAGATCTACAATCTTTAGAAAAAAAAAATAAAAGGGAATTTGACTTGTCCATTAGTTATTTGACTGCTTAGAAAGAAATTTAGAATTTCTACAAGTGATTGGAAATTTAGAAAATCTACAAGTGATGTTTGACTCAAGATATATTATCTAGGAAGATCTCGTGATCATAGAAATTTGCATTACTAATGGTTTAAACCAGGAATTTTCTAAAATATTAGTGCAGAATTTTCAAACCATTACGTCACGATAGTGAACCTAGAAGTTAGAAGGTTGTCACGTCTCTCTCTAACTTTCCTTTCTTTTTCTAAATTTTCTCTTTAGATGATGGGATATTTTCTCCCTTCTTTGTGAAGTAGATTATAACGAACTTGAGAAATTTTATGGTGGGGACTCCCTAAGTTTGATTAGTTGTGAACCCCTATTTATGTTAACACATTACTTTTGATTGTTCGCTCTGATGACTAATGTCTGTTGTGTACGCTGCAATCTGAGTGAATCTTCTCTCTGTCCGCCATCTTTGGTCGCCACGTCTCTCTCTAACAATTTGAATTAACATAACAACATTCAGGCGTGGCTCCTAAGTTTTCGAAAAAGTTTGTCTACTAAGGTTTCTTTGTATGAGTGTGCCGCCGCCACCAGGCGCTACTAATGGCTCTATGGACACAGAAATGGCTTCTGAGAGTACTGATTAGCCAGGAGTGGAGGCCCCGAAGTCTTTTCGGGATGCTGTAGGCATTGGAGGGCCGTCTAATTGGTTGGATATTGATACGGATATTGAGGTGCTGGAGGGGTACATCTCTTTTGAAATGACGGCGAGGGCCCGGTAGTTCATCTCTCTCATCGTTATCGGGAGAAAATTAATAAGAGCTGGGATGATACGGTGCTTGTGAAACTGTGGGGGAAGCCTATAGGTTATCGGATGCTATGTAATAGACTCACGCGTCTATGGCACCTGCGTGGTGGGTTTCGTGTTATCGATTTAGAGAATAGTTTTTATCTTGTGAAGCTCGCTGATAAGTATGATTATCTCCGCGTGTTGACAGATGGTCCTTGGGTTATTTTGGACCACTATCTAACTGTGGACCCATGGCAGCCCAATTTTGATCCTATTTCTCACAAGATTACATCGGTGGTGGCGTGGGTTCATATTCATGGCTTGTCGTATAAGGTATGTCAACAGGGTATTTTGAGAGAAGTCTGCAATCGCATTGGTAGGATGGTACAGGTAGATTATTCAACCTAGAAAACTGAGAGGGGTAAGTTTGCGAAGGTAGCAGTTGAGCTTGATCTTTTGAAGCCACTGGAAACTGAAACATGTGTGGATGGAGTGTGGCATACGATTAAGTATAAGAGTCTGCCTCAAATTTGCTTTGGGTGTGGGAGGGCTGGCTATAACTTGTTAGTGTGCCCTGTTAAGTCTATCTTAGTTGCACCGGTATAGCACGAAACGGCAAAGCTACCTACGGAAGACTCCACTGCGGAGGTCTTGCATGGAGCTCTACCTATGCAAGCTGCTACTATTGTGGTTCCTCCGAGTCCGGTAGGTAATGGTCCTTCGAAGTATGGTGAATGGATGCTTGTTCTGCCATGTACTCGCTCGGCACGCAGGACTCCGGTGAGGGGTCAACCAGATGGTCGTGTGTCTGTCCATAAGTAGGCGTCGGGTTCTCGGTTTGATGCTTTGGCTAACATGGATGTACAGTCCCCTTTTGCTTCTTCCTCGGCTTTGGACCATAGAGTGGCTACGACAACTCCAATGGTTTTTAAGAGTACTGGTGGTGGACCTGTGATGAAGGAGGTGGCCTCTAAGGCTTCTGGTTCTCGGGCAAGAAAGGCTATTTCCAAGCACTCTTCTAAAAATAGTGCCTCTATTCCTACAGTTGTTGGTAATGATTTGGTAAGGGAGGTTGGTTCTATGAAGTGTTCACGAGGGACTCAGGGTTATGTGTTAACGGGTGAAGCTTTGGTGCAGTCGGCTTGGATAACGGTCGACGTCCCCCGAAACCTAAGAAGAAAGAGCAGAAGGATAATCTGAGTTCTTCTAAGGCTCTGTCAAGACTTCTGGATCCATTGGCTGCTATAGTATCCCCCTTCGTCTGCCCAGGTCTCTTCCTCTTTTGCTCCTTCTTCAGTTCCCTTGTCTGTTCCTTCTTGTGAACATCCAAATTTGACCCATGCCTTATTCTACTATTTTAAATTATAAATTTGTTTATGTCCTTAATTGATGAGATTATTTGATTGATGGTATGAATATATTTGTGGTTTAATGCGGTAGAATAAGGGTGTTTTATTTGCTTAAATCTTTTATTTATTTTTGGCCCTTTATTATTTGATTGATTTTGGCTTATAAATAGGTATTGGGTTCGGGTTGATAAAATATTAATCATCTAGAGATATTAGCCCATTTAAAGACATGGCCTGCAGCTTATTTTAATCCTAATTTTCGTAGAAATTTAGGATTAATTAATTATTTTTGCCTATTTTGTGTTTTTATGGAAGTTTTAATCGCAAAGGGAATAATTCAATGTGTAATTGATAAAGAGGAAAAGTAATGAAGTAGGAGACAAGTTTAAGGTGTTTTCTGGGTCAGGGAATACTCTAGAGGGCGTGGAAACTAATTAGGAATCGGATTAGAGGAAAAAAGTAAGAAAAAAGGAAAAACTGCACAGTTGGTGGTGGACATGGTGGCATGACCGCCACCACCAACGGCAAGAAGGGATGACCGCCGGCCCCTGGCGGTCGTCACGACAGGACCACCGGGGCTATGGCGGTCATTCTTTCTAGAACCTTCTTTTTGCCTCTTTTTTCGCAATCCTAGTCCATAACCGTTAGATTTAGGGATTCAATCTCGACCTTTAGATTAATAAGACGACCCCTTACCCCCTGATCACTGTAAATAGACCTCCCATTACACATTAGAGGGACACACATTAGAATTATTCTCTACACACCCATAAGCTTAGAGTGCTTGGAGAAACCTTTATTTTTTAAGTATAGGAGGCTTTAAAGAAGCTGATTTTCTGGAGAAATTTCGAGGAGAGGAGTAGCAACAACCCAGGAGCAAGAGGAGAGAAAGAGGCTTACAAGGAGGAGGCCAATCAGAGCAAATTTGTGGAGAAAAGAGTGCAAACCCGAGAGGAGTGTTCTTCCTTGCACAGTCCCGGGAGAATTGCGATATCTCGAGCTACAAACGTCGAATTGCTATGTTTTTTGAGTCTCCAGAAATCTAATAGAGAGATCTACAACTTTTCTGTTGACATAAGACGCTGATTCAGCCTCCTCTGGTACCAGTTTTTTATTGAAGTTCTGACAAGATTCGGTTGAGAAGCGGAAAGCTAACGGGAGCGAGAGTAGGGCTTTAAGAGGTAACCCTAACCTTTTAAAACGATTTTTGCTGCTGTGATTGTATTGCTGTCATGCTATTGATGATGATGCTTTGATTATCGTGTGAATCCATGTTAGAACTACGTGGCTTTGACCCCGGTCACTCGGGTACGTAAATAGTCTCGGTCTGAAAACGGGATGCAAGCCAAATTTGTGTGTTTCTTTTCTAGTTATGTTATCATGATGCTACTGCTATATTGTGTGTTGTGTTGTTGCTGTGATGTTGATGTTGCTACTGTGATATTGGTGTCATCGGGACAATGTTGATGTTGTGATTATAAAGTTAATGTTACTGTGCTGTCGCCGGGATGTGAGTTATGTGATTTCAATATCGTGATGATGTTGATGTTATGGTTATGATGTTAATATTGTGGCTTTAATGTTGATGTTGCTGTACTAATGTTGATGTTGTTGTGATATTGCTGTATTGTCTGTTGTGTTGTGTGATGCCATGTAAGAACTACGTGAGCTTTGAATCCGGCCGTCGGAGTACGTAGGTGGATTCTAACGGTGGAACCTCAAGCTCAATTATGTGTTTATTTTCTGCTTTGTTTTGTTTTTGTTCTTTTTGTTTTGTTGTTGTGTTGTTTGTGTATAAGGCATGCAAGAATCTTCAACTGCACATGATTCTGCCCAAACATGGATGGTGCCTAACACCTTCCCATCCGTGACGAACCCCCAAATCCTACATCTTTGGAATGCTATGATCGATTGCTGTGGGTAATGGATGTCGAGGTTTTTTCCTGAATTTTGTCCTCAATAAAATTCAGGTGGCGAATCCTTTGATGTAGTGAGGGATCAAATTAATTTTTGGTCGGGTCCTTACACTTCTCAAGAGTGGTTAGCATCCACTACTGTGGTGGGGATGTCTACCTCCTCTACCTTGGCTGTTGCCTTTGATGTGAAGGGCCAAGGTCAGAGTGACATACAGGTTCTGGGGAGAGGTGAAGCGTAGGATGCTGTTGTTCCTCCAACGTCAAATCTCCCAGCTTCAGATGGTAATGGTGATGGGATGATGTATGACACCGTCTCCGTTTTGCCTCTTTAAGGTCTCATCTATCTTTGTTCTCTATTTTATTATTAATTTTATGGATTTTAAACCCAAAATATTATCATGGAATTGTCGTGGTGCTGACAGTGAGAAATTTGGTAGGGCTTTTCGTGAGTTGGTATTCTCGCATCGCCCGAGCATTGTGGAATTAGTTAAGCCGCAAGTTCTATTTCATGTGGCGGAAGGGGTACTTCGGCGGTGTGGTTTTGATGGCTTCGCTATACGGGAAGTGGTGGGTAGGTCTAGTGGCATTTGGGTATGCTGGCGAAGGGATGATGAAATGATTGATATGGTTCAAAGTCCTGCACAATTTCTGCATATGTGAGTTGTAGTTGGTAGGACGGTGCCGTGGTACCTTACTGCAGTTTATGCTAGTCCATTTCCTTCAATTCAGCAGTTGTTTTGGCAAGAGACACAACATTTAGCGAATTTTATTTCGGGCCCTTGGATGTTAGTGGGTGATTTTAATGCTTATGTTGATCAGTCTGAGAAGATGGGTGGTGCACCGACTTGTGTTGCAACGTGTAGGCAGTTTGCTTTTTGGATTCATGGATGTGGTCTCATAGATATGGGTTTCAAAGGTCCTAAGTTTACTTGGGAGAAGAAAGTGGGGGTGCCTCGTATCGCAGTCTTTGAGAGGATTGATAGAGGCCTAATGAACCAGAGTTGTAGGCTACGGTTTCCAGATGCGGAGCTCTGGTCTCTTCCACGAACTAAGTCTGTCTGACTACTCTCCCCTTCTAATTATTTTGAATGCCTCAAGCCCTAGGGTGTTCCAGAAGCCCTTTCTGTTTTAGACTGCCTGGTTGTTGGACTCGAGGTTTTCGGATGTAGTGGCGACTGCTTGGCGCAATGACGTGCAGTTACCAGAGGCAATGAATCACTTGCAGGGTGCTATATCTACTTGGAACCATGAGGTGTTTGGAAATATTGTTAGACGGAGAAGAACCTTCTTGGTTCGGATAGCAGGTATTCAGAGGGTGAAAGCTGAGGGGCGGGCTGGTTCTTATTTGTTTCTCCTGGAGGATGAGCAAGTTGCACAATTGGACATAGTTCTTGCCCAAGAAGAGATGCTGTAGTTTTAGAAGTCTAGCGGTAAATGGGTGCAGTCTAGGGATCGAAATACCTCTTTTTTTCATACGTCGTTGGAAGAATAGAATAGGGTGTCTAAAGATAAATAATTAGTGGGAATATAACCAAGCAACTCTTCGTTTGCATGCAATGTCTTTCTTTTCCCAGTTATTTAGCCGTGACCCGGGTGACTATGTTCCTTTACCGAGTCGCGGTCTTTTCCCAACAATTTCTTCAGCATATTTTCAGTCTTTGGAGGCGGCTGTTTCAAGGGAGGAGATTCATCGTGCTCTAAATCAAATGGCTCCGTATAAGGCCCCAGGGGTGGATGGGCAACATGTAGTTTTCTTTCAGTAATTTTGGCCTTTGGTGGGTTCTTCTATTTGTGATTTTGTTCAGCGGGCCTTTGCTTCAGGTGTGGTTCCGGTAGAGCTCAACCGCACTCTACTCTCTTTGATCCCTAAGGTGACGGTACCCGAAGCTATTTCACAATTTCGCTCGATTAGTCTTTGCCATGTACCTTATAAGATCCTTACTAAGGTATTGGCTAATCGTTTGAAACTTGTGTTGGATTCTCTTATTCTACCTTTCCAGTCCAGTTTTGTTCCCGGAAGGCAGATTTACGAGAATGTGGTTATTGTTTAGGAAGTGATTCATTCTATGCAGGTCAAGAAAGGCCTTGTTGGTTTTATGGCCATTAAGCTAGACTTATAGAAAGCTTATGATCGCCTTAATTGGGACTTTATTGATGATACTTTACAGGATATTGGACTACCACATTCTTTTATTGGTGTATTGTTATGGCCTGTATTTCTTCTAGCTCAATGCAACTTCTTTGGAATGGGAAATGACTCATGCTTTCTCTCCAACTAGGGGTATTCGTCAAGGGGATCCGATCTCACCCTACATCTTTGTTCTTTGTATTGATAGGCTCTCTCAAATGATTTGTTCTTTAGTTGCTCCGAATGTATGGGCTCCAGTTAGGGTGGTTCCTGCTGCTCCTTCTGTTTCTCACATGTTCTTTGCTAATGATTTGGTTCTTTTTGTGGAGGCAAGCTTGGTGCAGGCTGATGTGATCATGCGATGCTTGGATGTTTTCTATTTGAGCTCTGGCTAGAGAGTAAGCAAGGCTAAATTAAAAGTCTTCTTCTCTAAAAACGTGTCGACTGGGTTAGCAGGTGCCATCTCGGATCGCCTTGGCATTCAATCGACACCAGATCTTGGCAAGTACCTTGGCTTTCCGTTAGTTCATAGTCGGATTACTAAGTCCACTTTTTGTCATATCTCTGAGAAAGTTGAGCAACTTCTTGCAGGATGGAAAGCTAACACTTTGTCATTTACAGGACAGTTAGTATTGGCACAGTCTGTGATTCAGTCTATCCCGTCTTGTTCTATACAGGTGGTGCACTTACCACTGTCGGTTTGTGATAAGGTGGATAAGACTGCCCGTAGTTTTCTATGGGGCTCGAGTTCTGAAAGTAGGAAACCATCTCTTGTTGCTTGGGATACTGTTTGTAAGCCAAAGTGCAATAGGGGGCTAGGGATTCGACATATGCGGCAGGCTAATGAGGCTTTCTTAGCTAAATTAGCCTAGGGATTAATAACGAAGCATCAGGCTTTGTGGGTCAGATTATTGAGGCAAAGTATTGCCCACGGCCAACGATGGTACCAGAGGTTAATAGTAGGGCTACTGCTTCTCATATCTGGTGGGGTATTTGTAAATCTTGGACTACTTTTCAGGATAAGATGGAGTGGGTTTTTGGTAATAGCAGCACCATCCGTTTTTGGCAAGACTCTTGGTTTCCAGAGTTGGGGTGCCTAGATTTACTTCTGGGTGTTATTGTGCTTGTTCATTTGAAGCATGCTATGGTAGCAGATTTGTGTTACCCAATGGTGCATGGAATTGGGCTATCCTGGATACTATGTTACCTGCGGCTATTTTAGATCAATTTCGTTCTTTCACTCCTCCCCTTCAACGTAATGGACAGGACATGTTTTTTGGGGTGGCTCGGCATCTGGGTAGTGTACAGTCAGGGCAACATATGCTTCTGTTTCTGGCCCTATGAAACGGACAAGTGACCGGGAGTTGTGGAGGAGTATATGGCGATGGCCTAGGCTGCCACGTTCCCGTACTTTTATCTGGCAGGTAGCCCATGATGCTTTGATGACTAATGCCTGTCGTGTGCACCGCTATCAGAGTGACTCTTCTCTTTGTCTGCAGTGTGGAATGTATTGTGAAACTCAGTTGCATGTGTTACGGGATTATGTTTATTCCCGATCGATTTGGAGAGGCTTGCTTGCTCCTGATGCTCAACAGTTGTTCTTTTCTCTTAGTTTGCGGGACTGGCTTTTCATGGGTTTGCATGGAAAGTTTGCCTTCTCAAGTGCTTCCCTTGTTGCTCTATTGTTTGGTTTGGCTATGTGTTTATTGTGGAAATGGCGTAATGAATGAGTTTTTAATTCATCTGTCCGTCCACCGGATATTGCGCTCTCTCATATTCTGTATTATGTCCGGATGTATGTGTGTTCTGCTACTTCAAATACTTCTGCTTTGGGTTCTAGGGTGGATTTGTTGTGGTGGAAGCCGCCTGATGGTTTCGTCAAAGTGAATGTTGATGGCGCTGTAGATGCGGCTGGGATTGTCTGTGCTGCCGGGGGTGCTGTCTGTGATGCTTTGGATAGTTGGCTTCGTGGTTTTAAGCACCGGCTACCACCTTCTACTATGGTTATGGCAGAACTGTGGGCTGTCTATGATGGCCTCCTGATTGCGGCGGAGGTAGGTGCATAAAGGGTGTTGAATGAATCTGATCATTGTGACTTGGTTGCAGTGCTTAATGACCCGGGCTCTAGTAGGTTGGCTTCACATCCTTTAATGGATTGTGTCCGCGCTTTATGCTTCCTTTTCTACTTGTCTTTTTAGTTTTGTGCCTAGAGAATGTAATTTAGTGGCTGATTTTCTCGCTAAGGCAGGTCTCAGCCACTGTCAGGACTTCATGTCGTTGCAGGTTCCTTATACTGGTTGTCTGAGATTGTTGCATGAGGACCTGATATTTACGGATTTTACTACTAGTTAATGATATGCTCTCGTTTTTCACTAAAAAAAAGTAAACCACCTATTAGAAGAAATGGATGCCCAATATTGAACATAATAATAGTCCTTAATTGTTGCTTGTAGTCCCATTATCACCTACATATTTAATCGGGATACAGATTTTTTTATGCAAAAGCCGGGATACAGATACACACAAAAATATTAATATCCATAACACCTTTCTCTTTATACTTCACTACATACCAACTTCTCACTTCTTGATTCAAATACACACACAACGATGGAGTTTGAAATTAATATTCTGATTCTTTCCTAAATAATACACAATAAATAAAGAAATAATATAAATTTTAGGAGAAGAATGAGGAACCCATAAAGAAAATTGGAGAAATAAATAAACCCTAAAATGAGAAGAGCGAATAATCAAAGGTAATTTGTTAACATAAATAGAGGTTCAAAACTAATCAAACTAGGGAAGTCCCACCATAAAATTTCTCACCGAAGTTAGCTAAGTACTTTTTATTCAATCTTTCCTTATTGACACTTTCTTTTCTCAAACATTGAAAATTTTAATTTTTAACAAGCAAAGAGTCAAAAGGTTAGTGAGAAAAATGTATAAAATTAAAAGGAGAGAAATTTAATATTAGGAGAGTTTTATACTCTAAACATATAAAATAAACTACACAAAAAAGAAATACTTCAATTTAATTCCGATGTAGAAATAAAAAAAAATTGGGAAAAAAATTGCCGCGCATCACGAGACGACACCGTGTCAACAAGTTCAAGCATTTGACGGTGGTGAATTGTGGAGATTTCCCCTCTTCGCATTCCCAGCTCCATGGCCTGTACCCACCCTCACTTCCTCTCTCACAGAATCCGTTTCTCATTCCCTTCCCTCCACATTCCCAAAACCATAACCGTTAATCCAAACACACCACTAAATCCAACCCCAATAGTATCTCCCTCGTTACGTTCATTTGCCCATTCCCCGTCAAAACCTGCTCCTCCCTCTTCGCCGGTCGTTTCCGGTACCATCAGCAGCAGCAGTTTCACCTGGGACGACGTCGTTCGTATCTCTCAACCCGAATATGCCCCGAACGATTCTTCGGATCTCTCCGGCTTCTTCGACAAGATCAAGCTATGCAACCGCGGCTCCGTAATTCTCTTCTCCTCCTCCTTCATTTTCTCGTCGATTAAGAAATCCACAAAAGAACGCATCCAATTTTTACACTGATGAAAGTCCTTGATTTCAATATTTTGCAGGAAATGCAATCGAAATTTATTCCCTTCGTAATTGAGGACCAAATCGTTGGCTACGTGCATAACGGGTAGCAAACTAGAAAATGCCTTTGTTTTGTCCGTTTTATTACTTACTGGAGTATAGCTTTTGAGTTTCAGTTTTCGAAAAAAAAATCATGCAGTTTTGTGGAGCACTTGAAGAGATTCAAAGACGTATTTATCTTCCCTCAAAGTGACTCCTACAGTGGCCGTTTTGGCGGTTACGTTACTGTGCATAGCTCGCTGAACTCACCGGAGAGCAGGACCGGTGCTGTTGCTGAAGTTATCAAATGCTTCGGAGAAGAGCGATTGATTCCAGGTATACGAAACGAGGTATCGATTTTGCATACTCATGAGTATGATTTTTTAAACTTTTTTTTTTTTGAATTTCTTTTAATGGTTATAGAAAACAACCAATTGATGGCTCTGTGTGTTGGTTGATTCCTTTGTTCAGCTGTATCCTGTGACGCCTTATTTTGGGGCGCCGGTTTATTTTTCCCTGGAACGTGCTGCTGCTCCTTACTTTGGGATCAAGGTGTGGAAATCATTTTTGCGTGTGTTTGAGTTGCGGACGGTTTTGCATTCTTTGCTTTCCTTTTAATGTTTGTATTGGTTTCTCGTAAAGTAGGCCTATGGAGTTCACATGAATGGATATGTTGAAAGAGATGGAGAGAAATTTCTGTGGATAGGAAAGAGGAGTCAAGTGAAACCTACTTTTCCAGGGATGCTGGATCATCTCGTTGCTGGAGGACTGGTTTGTAACTGCATATCTATTTCTACGGTTGATGAAATAGCTCTTAAACATTGTTTCTGTTTTATAAGAAATGTTGCTTATGAGTGATAAGCTGGTATTTCATTAATCAGTTTCAACAAGGTGATGATGCTTCAATTTTCCTAGTTATAGCAAACTCTTCATGTATTTTGGTGTCTAATGTTGGCAGCCTCATGGGATTTCTTCTGGGGAGAATATTATCAAAGAGTGTGAAGAGGAAGCTGGAATACCAGAATCCCTTTCCCATAAGTAGGTTTTCTCTCTAGCATAAAAAAGTAGGTTTTCTCTGGCCATTGAATTTACCAGTGCATGTTTAATTGACTAATCATACCTTGTATGGGCTATGCTGTGCAACTTGATGTGCCAGATTCATGTCCTAAATCTTTTTTTTTTCTTTTAATTTTTTTTAATATCCTTAGTTTACACTTAATTTTGTTACAAGGACTCTGTCTGATTGAGGGGTGATACATTTCAGAGCTATACCAGTTGGTGCTGTTTCGTACATGGATATCGATGGTGTTAGATACAAGAGAGACGTTCTATTTTGTTATGATTTAAAGCTCCCTGAAAATTTCGTACCAAACAATCAAGGTGAAGTTACTAACTATGCGCTTTCTCCTGTAATGAGAGACTTTTGCTCGTTATTTCTTCTTTTGGTTCAACAAAATTAACGTCCTCAAGCTTTCTTAAGTGGTTACTTGCTGTTTGCATTACAGCATTATTCATTTCTTGTTGTTTTCCAAGGCTATCTCTAAGTTTGTGAAGTAGAATGCCCTATCATGTCCACCTTATATGATAATAGCTTTTATCGTACGTTTGCAGATGGGGAAGTAGAGAGTTTCAAGTTGATCCCAGTGACAAATGTTGCAAATATTATAAGAAGGACACAGTTTTTCAAGCCAAATTGCTCTCTTGTCATCATTGATTTCCTTTTCCGGCATGGGTACTTCCTTGTTGCTTCTGCTTTTATTCCTGATGCTAGAAGAAGGTTATTTGACAAACAAAGGGACGATATATTTATTTTCCCTCCAATTCATGCTGCAAAACTTGTAATAGAATCCAACAGCGATTTAACTGAAAACTGGCGATTAAGATTTCTTTTGTTAGCCTTTTTGGAGTTTTACCACCCTTATTAAACAACCTTTCCAGCCATGAGGTTTTCTTCCTAACATTCCATCCCAAGCTTGGTGTCAAGCTTTTAAGGCTGCTGAATGTCTGTTCAAGAAAAGAATTAACAAGTGACCAAACTATTGTAGCTGAAATCACACTTTTGTTGCTAAATGTGCGAGGAGGAATTAGGGCACAAACATGAAGTGAGTGTGAAACGGTGTTGTCTAAAAATCACCATTATATCGGGCTGTCGGTTTGCATGGTGGGACTCAGATTTACCAGAATTACATTTTTTTTTGGTTTACAGAAACTTGGGAGTGTGTGGATAATGTTGTCTGAAAAATAGGCATTATTTCTAGCTGTAGGTTAGATTTTGGTAAATTCATACTATTTTGGATTACTTTCCAGCTTCTTTCGTGAATTTTCTTAAATCAGTTCGTGGTAAACTGTGATGAAGATTTCTTTCTGCAAAGACCCAAAAAATGAGGAGATTAAGAAAAGCAACAAATCTGCAGCGTGTTCAGGTCGTTAAACTATAGGAACCACGAATATATCACAATACCTCTTACGGACCACTGTTCATTTTGGTTGTTCTTTAAGTTTTGAAAGACTCAATCTTAATATGTTTAAAGTCTTTCACATAGTTTGGTGAAGTACACACCTGCTTGTTGTGTTGTGTGATGGCTCTTACAAGTTGTGGATCATTGTGGTCATGTATTATAGCCAGTCAATTTAATTTTTTTCTATTCTTTTCCCATCTCAGGTATATTACTCCAGAATGCTGTGGATACTTGGGTCTTTTACAAAGTTTGAGAAGTGGAGACTGCTCCTAGCTGTAATACAGTAAAGCTGTGCCCGCAACGCTCATCTCTTCATTTGCTGCAGATTTTCTCAAAAGAGATCCCTGAAGGTCGACTGCGTAGATCGCTTGCACGAGTAGCATCAGGCTTTCAAGGATCTAGTCCAAAGACATAAGAGGCCCAAAAACAAATGATTGAGTGAATGCCTTTGGATAGATTAATTACTTTTAGGGTAAAACTTGTTCTGGCGGAACGGAGGCAATGTTTTCTACTTAAGAATGTGAATAGGCACAAATCATTTGAGGATCTCATTTTATGCTAAAAGAGAATGCAACCGATTTCTAAACAGGAAAGCTTAACATTAACAGCAAACCTATTGTCATATGGCAATACGAATCAGTCCAATTGTTTTGATTCAAGTAGATTGTTCGTGACAAAGCCACAAATTCATTATCACTTGAAATTAAAACTCCATATAGGAAATTTTCTACTTTTATTAGAAGACAAGATTAGCTTCGCAATGTTCTCAAAAAAAAAAAAAAAAAAAAAGATTAGCTTCGCAACAGCAATAAATTAAGTATCATTTCCCCGCAAAGAAAATGCAATACATCACAAGAGTATTTACACGGGCAGGTGCACCCCCGCAGTGTTTCCAGCGCTGCTATGTTATTGATACAGTCCGTGGATAGACTTCACGTGCAAAGCTCACACTTTCAACTCCTCTACTTCAGGTCCCAAAGGTTTGAAGAGAGATTCCACTTCAATTTGATCAACTTCCTCCAAGCTTGGAGGGTTCCACTTGGGGTTCTGCCAAAAGAGAATCATTGAACATTAGTAAGCAAAACAACAAATTGAATGTTGTAACATGTGCAAGGCAATTACACTAGTGATATTATAGTTCTAGTTAACAGTTAAAGAGGTTTTTTTTGCATTTACTTCAAAAGATAAACAGGAGGCATATAGTCATAAAGATAGTACAACCAAGCAGACTGAAGTGATGGCAGGGCATAGATTGCACTAGTGGAAAACAAGGGAGGTAAGTAGAACAGAACCTGATCCTTGTCAACTAAGACGGCCCTCACACCTTCAGCAAAATCATTTCGTACAGAAGACCTTAAAGCAATGCGGTATTCTGTCTTCATGACGCCAGTTAACTAGGAACCAACATAATGCAAGAAATGGACAGTCTCAGTTTTTCAACCATACAGTGTAAGGAAAGAAATAGCAAAAAGATTGTTAAAATACTTACTGATGATAAGTCATTGTTATTTTTTCCATATGCAGATGCCACTTTAGAGAAATACTTCTCTGTCAAGACAAGAGAAAAGGGCGCACCCTTTCCAATACCCTGAAGAGCCTCATTAGCCCACTCTGCCACTGTGGGAAGAAATGTGAAAAATTGCAAAAGAACAAAAAAATCAAACATACTCATGGAAACAAGAGTTTCATAATAATCTCACTCATCACAGTGAAAGAGTTCAATGCTTTCATGAACAACTTAATTTATGGCTTTTCATCAACTTAAAAATGGCTTAGTTCAAAACCTTTAGCATCAGCACTCTGCTGATGACTTTTCAACTCTTCAACAATCTCCTTAACTGACTTGCTTGCACCAAAAGTTGAAATTATTCGAGGTAGAAGCACTTTCAACTGCGCATCATTCTCTGGTTCATGGCTGTACTTCGCTAAAAGTCCTTTAATGTCCTCATTCGAGTCCTCTGAACTGTATAAGAGACACATATTTTAACAATGAGAACCTTGAAGTGACCCACAGATTACTTTTTATCAGAAATACATTTATCATTTGCCAAAGACAGCAGAAGCTGATCAAATAGTTATACAGTAAAGCTAAATAGAAGTGGATACTAGATAAAAAAGGTCAAGGACGTACAGGGAACTCTGCAAGAGGGCCTCTTTTAGAGAGCCTATATTCGCAGACGGCACATAGTGTGTTCCAAGGCCTACAAATAGAGCGTCAGAGGGTGTAGAAATTCTCTTTCCAGTCAAGCCGAGATAAGCACCTGCAAGTTATAAGATCATCAGCCTGCAGAGCTCCCCAGGACCAGCAATAGAAACAAGAGTGCCAAAGCTAGTTGCACAACCACTTGTCAATGCACAGAAAAGAATGTGCTTATAACTATCAGATGTGCTAGTCAAGGTCTACTATCAAGATTCTACGCAAAGAAACAGTGGTAATCAACAGGGTTGGCTCAATTTCACCAATCCGTAAAGGCTTTCTTGCTCTTGTTTGTAACCTTCTAATAACTAACCAAGAACAAAAGATGCTAACTTTAGGTTGAAGAGGGTTGGCTCAATTTCACCAATCCGTAAAGGCTTTCTTGCTCTTGTTTGTAACCTTCCAACAACTAACCAAGAACAAAAGATGCTAACTTTAGGTTGAAGAGAGTAAATTTGGTCTGAAAGTCACAAAACTACGAGATTATACCGACAGATCCTTCTCCAGGACTCTTGGCAGCTATGTGGGAGAAACCAACATCTGGAAACAAGCCGATTCCATTTTCCGGCATAGCAAGAACGGTCCTCTGCAAATCATTTCATGCTGTTAGAGATGAAAACTAGAGTATGGAAGATGTAAGATCAAAAGACCTTTACTAATCACACCTCTGTTATAATCCTATAGCGACCATGACCAGATAGGCCAATGCCAAAACCCATAGTTATACCATCCATTAAGGATATATAAGGCTTCTTGTACTCCGCAATTTTGCATACAAGAGAGTATTCAGCAGTGAAAACCTACAGAAAATGCAGTGAAGGACGTAAATAGTTCAGAGACAAGAAAAGAATTCAATCCATGAACTTTCGAAACTCATCATTGCCTGACATCCATGCGTAATAGATGCAAGTATAATAAACTGTATTCTTCTCCTAACAACTTCTCTATGCAGTTAGCCTACTTCATTTTATAGCAGTTTGTTCATTAAGATAATTACAGACGCCTATCAGTTTTTCTAAATCCATTTTCAAAGTCAACAACACAAAACTAAATAGAACTGGTTGAAAATAAAAACAAGCTATCGTGCATCTCATGCCATGTCAATGGTATTGTTAAAAACTTCAGCAAATGCTATGACTTCGATACACACGTTCTGGTCTATTATTTATGGGGTTTTCGGAGTTTGACACATAATAGGAAAAGAGTTAAATCTTTGCTACAAAAGTTCCATCTCAAATTTCCTCGGTAAAAATAGAACTATGTTGGAAATAACAGTAAGCTATGTTCTAACTGTATATCCTCATTCCAAACAAATGTAATCCCATATTTTTGTGCATCTGTGGCAAATTCGTCTGAGAAAAAAAAAAAAAGAAACAAAATTGGGACCTCAATCATATCCGACATTTGGGGTTTAGTCACAATAGCCTTCACATCACCACCTGCAGATAAACTAAAATCTCTCGGTAGTGGAACCAGACAAGCATCCCACAAAAGCACGAAAACCCAAAATTAAAGACCGAAAAATCACACACAAAACTTGCAACAGCAAAAAAAAAAACAAACATCCAGAAGCACAACATTACACTATGCTCATAGCCAACACTTGAAAAAATGCTACAGAGCAAAGCATAAAAAAGAAGTGCACAAAGCACCTTCTGTACAAGAGGCGTATTTTTGTCCTTTTGGATCTCAGCAACAACACCTTTAATATCCATCCCTGCATTGTCCATTAATAATAATCACTCCTCATAATAGTCACTCTTAACCTCCTCACACGACTCAAAAAAAACTATAACAACCAGCTAAAAACTCTTTTAAAAAAATAAAAAACAAAAACACTAATAACTCTAGTTACCTGCACAGAAGGCGCGTGGAGTGCTGCCTTCAACAAGAACACACTTAACCTGAGGATCCGATTCCCATTCGTCGAGGAATTTCTTGTATTTCAAATCCATTTCTGCATCAAATTAAGAAACATATATATAAGATAAAACAAACGAGGATTCCGCTGATTCGAAACGGTTAGGGAAGCGAGAGCGGAGGCAACGTTATTGAGGTACCTAAGTTCATGGCGTTGAGGGCTTTGGAGCGGTCGAGGGTGATGACGGCGACGCCGTTTGGATGGACGTTGCCTTTGACGAACTCTTCCGCGGCCATGGTGGAGAAGCTCGGTCGAGAGGCGGAGAAACCAACGGACTTGAAATGCAGAGGAGGATTGAAGACTGCTTTGGTTGATTTGGAGAGGAGATGGGAAGATGATGATAGTGAAAAGTGTATGATCTTGCCTCTCATTTCTGTCGTAGAGTGGTGGTGGTAATAAGTGTGATATACAGAGATATTTTGTGTTTTTTTTATCCATCTTTTTTACCTTTGGCCGGTGCGATTTACTGTCCCGATTTACTGTTCAAAAGAAAAAAAAAGAAATAATCATATTTTTTTTTATTAGGGATTGAAATAGATGGGCTCAATTTTTGGGCCCAGTTCTCACGTGAGTGTGAGGTTAGGTTTATGTTTATCACGTGAGGCCCATGTATGGAGCTTGGTGAAATTGTGAGAAATCAAAGCTCCATACATGGGCCAATGGTTGCATAAATGGGCTCGAGAAACAGGATCCACCTATGACATGAGAGTTTTAACAATTATTTCTCACTTCGAATTATATAAAAAGATTAGTCTGCAGCCTGAACAAGAATAGTCACGATGTGAAATATATTTGGGTGAATAAGAAACACAATTTGGTAGGTTTATAGGAAAAGCAAGAAAGCAATCGACAAAGAAGCATTTGCAGTTGTCTTTTTCTCATATTCAAAAAATTTCCCTTTTCAAAGAAATTTTCCAAGAATTCGAAGACATATTTTAAAACCCACGTAGAATTTATAGCTCACATTTAGACGCAGTCGCATAGAAGTACAAAAACGATAGCATGTGTGTTTCGATTTATACATATGCATGTTAGGATATTTCCCTGAGGAAGAAAGCAAGCTTCAGTATGAATCAACATAAAGAATTCTGTGATATAGGATTCAGGGAAAACTTTTGAAAGCCTCCAAATAAAATACTGGACCAGTTATAGACTTGGTCCTAGTGCCCAACGAGAGATTATTCTACTCCTGGTGGCATATTACAACATTAGAACCTTTATGCAAGTACATCTAGTGAAGTTATTATCGTCAAGAGTCTATTTAAATCATAAAATATGTAATAATTATAGTAATAATGGATAAGACAAACCATTGGTTCCCATGATTTTTGGTTGCTTATATGTTAGCATCAATTGCAAACGACGAGTACCTACTTTTCTATTTGTTGGAATATGTTTATTTAATTTGACTCATTCTCTGCTTACTATTAGTTAACGATGACCTAATTAATGCCTTCAATTAATCACGCAATGATCTTAAGGGGAGAGAGGTTGGTTTCTATGAACAAGTCCTCGCTAATTTGTAAATTAGGTTTTGTCATGTACGAAACCTCCAATTAATTGCTTTTTCCAGCGACATCACGATATGTTAAGCAGGATCGTAATGACAAAGATTCACTGTCAAACAAGATCATTTAGACTTAGTTCTCGTCATATTTTGCTCCTCCTCGGATTTTTTTTTTCTCTCAAAAAGGTTTCTTTTGTTCATTTATGCTTTAGCAATTGTCTATTCCTAACCTGCCCTACGATATAACAATTCTTGATTTCATGTAGAAGACACAGACAAGGAATATACTTTAAACATATGGCTCTTGCTACTTCGCATCTATTTCCTTCTCTTTTTCTCGGAGCTTAGTAGCCTTTTTTCTTTCTCCTAACTGTCTTGTTGTAGCAAATATATATTCCCCGATATGATCCCCTCGCATAGGTGAAAAGACAAGCATTTTTTTTTTTTTAAAAAAAATTCCAGTTGAAGATCGATGCTACTAAAAAATTATGTAGCTTTCAGATCTGGAGAATTCTAATGTACATGCATGTCTTATTTCTTCATCGCACATTTTTGTATTCTCTAGGCTCATTTTGTACTCAACCTTTACTGAACGAGAAATCTTCCCGTTTAGACTTTCATCCTCATAAAATATATATTTAGTTTACTAATTAATTTTCAGACGTTAGAGGATATTGGTGTGCTTTGTTTAGGTCATCCTCTATCTAGCTTGTTACCTAGTTAATAATTATTGTAGTTAAATGTTACTTGGGTAAAGGTTTATGAACTCAATTATCTATACTATATATAAAAGCACGAAGACAGCGAAACAACCGAAAGTACAAAAATAACCTTACTTACTATTAATATAAAAAACAAAAACAACATGTCATATAATAATGAATGACAAGTAGTTTCTCTATAAAATCTATTATTGTTAATAATATTTATTATTTCGTTACAAAAATAACCTTACTTAGTATTAATATAAAAAACAAAAATGAAATAATGAATGACAAGTAGTTTCTCTATACAATTATTATTAATAATAATATTTATTATTTTGTTGATATTCTAAATTATATAAGTTTAATTTTTTAATTCTATTATTACTTTTTAGTATTATTTTTTTGTAGTCGTTGTTCATATTAACAACGACTACAAAAGAATAATACTAAAACTAATTTTAAACAAAACAATAACGAAGAACTGCCAAAGATTCAGCCAAAACTACGAACAAGAATAACATCAGCAAAAAAGAATAATCATATGGTTTATATTTTTTCTGTAATGTATGGAAAAGAAAAACTAATTTATAAATTCATATTCTAATACAAAAATCAATTTTAAACAATATATATCCATTTTTTCAAAATTATCAAAAAAATCATTGCCTAAATTATATATAAGTTGTAACAGCCCGGGTAAAATTTTTGATTTTTACCGGGACTGTAGAAATTGTTTTACCGTGATTTACTGTTGAATTAATCTTGGGTAATTAATTCAAGGTAAATCGGGAGTCGTTTTTCGAAACCGAGGGTTTTCCCGCGCTCGTGATTTTTCCGTGAATTTTTCGGAACTAAGTTGGTATTTTTCGGGTTTCGGAATTT
>JAKUCV010007400.1:0-22442 GCA_028386065.3 Turnera subulata
ACCAAAGTCATGGGATCGGGGTTCATCACAGTTGGAAAGGTGGTAGGCACCCATCCATGTTGGGTCGAGACTATGTGCAATTGCAAAATGCAAGTGTGCCTTGTGCAAGTGTGCAAGTGTGAAAAATAAAAGAATGGGGGGAGGGGGGGAGAAGAAGAATTGGCTTGCATCTCGTTGTAAAACCGAGACTATTTACGTACCCGGGGTCAAAGCCACGTAGTTCTAAACATGGCACAAATCGGCCACTTACATCATCAAAAGCATCAGCATATAATCAACAAAGATCAATCAAAAGAAGGTTTAGTGTTACCTCTTGTAGCCCTCCTCTAGCTCCTTGTAATGGGTTGAGTTCTACACCCAACTTCTTTCCACTTCTAAGCTCAATGGTTGTTCCCCTTCTTGACTCTTCCTTGCTGGACTACTGTTGATGCCTCCCAAGAAATTTCTCCTGAGTTTCTGCCTATGAATGTATCCATCGACTTGGAGAGGTAGAGTTTCTCCAAGCACTCAAGGCTTATGGGTGTATATGTGAGGAAAATTGTGTGTCCTCTAAAATGTGTGTGAGGGGTCCTATTTATAGTGTTCTACGAAGCCTAGGTGCGTGGATCTGCTTAATGGTGAATATTATGCCTGAAAATCTGGTCCAAAACTGCGTAGGATCGAATTAGAAACAAAATCGGAGAAAATCGGGGGTTCTGGGCACCTATGATCGTTGCTGCCAGCAGTCATCCTTTGGATGACCACCAGTACTGCGGTCATGTGAGAATGACCGCCAGCACCTTGCGGTCATCGCGAGAGGACCGCCGGTCACCCCACGTATCACTCGTTCTTTCCTTTTTTGGACCCCCAATCCCCTTAATTCAGCTCTAATTTGATCCTACCGCGTAATTAACCCCTAATCAACCCAGAATAAGTTAATTACTTGATCACCACTCCCTAAATCATTCTAAGACAGATTGATTACACATTGACACCCATTTTAAGCATAATCATACCAAAAACAACATTTCCACATACATGATGATTTAGTTCTGATTTTTCACGAAAATTAAAGCTAAAATTAGCCTGCAAGAAATGTGTTAATAAGCTGGATAAACTTTGGAGAATTCATTAACCTGGACCCTAAAACCCATTTCTAACCCAAAAATAAATCATCTCAATATAGTGGGGTTAAAAACAACTAAAAGAGCCCAAGCAATCAAATTAAATGTATTTTAATATAAATAAACCTTATTATATATTTTACCTACGATTAAATCATCTCATTAATCCTAAGGTTTAAATGCACAAAGGTTTAGATTATCAAAATACATTAACTCTACTAAATTACATTCTTATCATGCCTTAACTCAAAATCAAATCATCTCATTAACCTCAAGTTTAAGCTTGTTTGGAATCTAATTTTAGTAAAATATTCATGGGTCAAATTTGGGTGTTTGCAGATGCCCCTTGTTGATGAGTCTTTATAGATTAAAGACGAAACAACGCAAGAAAAGAACAACCAAATTTGAATGATAGATGTGTGGTGTGTGCAAAGTTTCGGACCATCCCACGCTCCTCTTTAGGAATCATCTCATCCTGAAGTTTTGAGGGATTGGCCGTCAGATTTCGGGAATCATCTCATCCTAGGTTTTCGGGTATCATCTCATCCCGAGGCGATAGAATCATCTCATCTATCGGGTTGTTGACAAGGAATCATCTCATCCTTGTCGGCTTGATTCTGTTCGGGAATCATCTCATCCCAAGCTATGGTTTCCGAGAATCATCTCATCCTAGGGTATGCGAGAATCGGGTTCTCAGCTTTGATTTGTTGGGTACTAGGTACACGGCTTTTGTCTTGTATGTCTCAAGGTTTGGTCATCTTGGTTTTGCAAGGGCTGGGCATTTTGGGAAAAACCGGGTCCTTGGCATTTGGCTGGGTTGACTGGTTCTCTCAAGGTGCAAGGACTGGGTCTTTGGCTTTTGACTGGACTCCCTCATCTCTTAGGTCTGTAAAGACTGAGTTATCGACTTTTGGCTGGATTCCCTCATCATTTTTTTGGTTGAGTTCACTCTTCTCTGGTTTCTCTGACGTCTGGGTCTACTCTCAAGGTTTTCTCCTATCTCACTGTTTGCAGGTGCTGGGTCCCGGCTTTGTGTCTTAAAGTCTGCGGGAGCTTGGTCCCGGCTTTTGGTTTGTTTAAATCGCAGTCTCCCTCATATCAGGTTGGCTTCGTTTCTCCCTAGGTTTTCCTTCATCTAGGCTTTCTCGCCTTTGGGTATATCACAGCTAGAAGCCATCTCATGGTCTAGTTGCCTCACTTCTGGGTCCTCACATTCCCGGGTTTGGGTTGGATGTGTTTCTGGGATCATCTTAATGTTTCTGGTTCCCTCATGATCTTATGGGTTCGGAAAAGTTGTAGCCTCACAGCCAGACAGTCTGGATCCCATGCCTCTTGTGTTAGTCAATTGGGTTGGAAGAAAATGGAGACGTGTCATGCCCCTTGAGATATACAAATCGAAAGCAGATGTCCCTGGTATCTCATCATGATTTTGGAGAATTAGCGTGCCCCTGGTGCAAGTTCATCAAAACAAATGGGGACAGTTTCCCCAACCCCGGATTGCCAAAGAATTAAGACCATTCAATTCAATCAATGTATCTCATTATTTGGGACACAAAAATATGCATACAGGGTTTTTCCTTGGAGGAAAGACCGTTCCGGGGCGCGGGGCCAACAAAAATTGAGGACAGGTTCAACACAGGTTGCGGCGGTCATGCAGTGCAGCCCGCCCAAGCCTGGCATTAATGTGAGGATGACTGCCAAGGCTGGGCGGTTGACCCGCTATAACCGCCTGCCCACTGGTGGGTTTAAAACCCCCATCCTCCCCTCTCTCTCCTTTTATTCCATTCAAAACACCCCCAAACCCCAAAATCCTCCTGATTTTCTCTTCTCCTTCTACCCTCAAAACGCTCTGGAATCCTCCCCAAACTCATCTACCCGTCATCCATGCATCATCATCGTCCAATCTTTCCAAATCGAGGGAAGAAACTGTGAGGAAATACCGCCCAAAATCCGACCCAGAGGAGAATCCAAGCTTGTTGAAATCTCCTAGTAGACACATCTCCTTCCAACTCTACAAGGTTCAAGTAAGTGGTTTCTAAACCAAAAACTCCTTGAATTTAGACTTTGATTGATTTTCAAGTTTATGCCCATATGCCCTTTGATTTTGAATTTGTGTGATGCATGTTGTGTTTGGATGCTTGAAAATTCCCCTAGGATGTCTAGAATGCTTTTCCCTATATTTATTTCATGCATAAAACACAAAAAATCATGTATTGACGTTTTATCCCAATTGAGGGTTTAGGGTTCTTTGGCGAAATTTGGGGATTCTGAATGATTCTGATGTTGTTTTGATATTGCGAGTGTGTAGAATTGATGTTGGGTAACTGGGGTATTAATGGGCTTGTCCCAATTTTGGCCAATTTTAAATTTCGCCGGGGCGGACTTTTGTGATTTTCTTGTGTTTTGACTCGTAAATAAAACTGCGCTATGGTGTTGGGATGCATGATATAAGTGTGTAATCCCATCCCCATGATGCATTTCTTGATATATGCGGTCTTGGTTTGATCTTGGTGAACCCGAGTCGGCATGAGTATTGACTTCTTTTGGTGCATCTACACAGGATTTGAAGGATAGGCAACAAAATCATTGTAAGTAACCGGGCATGCAACCATAGAAACAATATGCACAGCGGAAAAACTCGGAACTCATGGAGGATCCACGTGAAACAGAGTAAACCGAATAACAAAATTTTCGTACCTGGTTTAGTTGAGATCTTTCACTCAACTGATGATACGAATCAGCAAGAACCGAACAGAAATCCGACTCCTCTACGGTATCCACACGAACCGTTGATGACTTCTAGCAACCGTCTCACGATCACTAACTCGAGCACTCTCGAACCGCAGTGCTAGCTGCAGAATTTCCGAGAGCAAAAGAGCCTATAGTGTTTTTCTCACAACTTTTGTGTATGTGCTTGTGTGTTGAGCTCTCATAATCTGCTCATCCTACACACTTTTACATATATCACATATATGTTTACATGTTAGTTAATATAGAAAATGGCCAACCAATCATACATACATCTTATCATGCATAATTGTGTTTTCAATTATCTATACTTTAGTCACAATTATCTATATGATCATGTCTCCACTAACTCAATTATATATATCAACATATAAATAAAACAACACATCCTTTCATGCCTTTAGGACAATAATTCAGGTTCAATAATTCTGGTAACTATTGAACCAAACCAACCCAAACAACCCGGTCCAACCATGGTCCAACCATGGTCTAACCACTAGCTCAAATACCTAGTCGAACCACGGTCCAACCATGGTTTAACCACCAGCTCGAATCAACAGTTCTAAGTGTGTGACCCTGTAGGCACTTGTAACGTTTGGCAATAATTGTAAACTCATTTACAATTATAAACAATGAGTGGAGTCTAGTAACACATCATTGCTACCCAAACGACAAGATCAGTACTGATTCATCATGCCTCGGAAACATGTCATTATCCTTTCGTCACATTATCAAGATTAAACACGAGACATGGAATAAGTCAATCTCGTATATGTTTAATCTAAGTTTCTTGATCCGCGAGAAAATTGTGTAAAACGGATACTAATGATATCACCATATCACATAATCCGAGCATGGCCATGCATTTACAGTTCAACTCTATCAAGAGGCCCATCTGATAATATACCCGTTATAAGGGTTGGACGAATCCCATCTTGATCATACAAAACCCACTACACATTATTTCTTATACCCAATAACTACACTAAGGTGTACTCACTTACGAATAGCCAAGAGTAATATCAAAGTATATGACTCACATGTTGGGAACCTTGATGATCTCAGATCTAAGGACAATACATATAAGAACCACTAAAAACAATCATATAACGTTCCATGTAGTGTTCTTATGTCGGGTCAGTCTAGACCACAAGTTCTCTAACTTGTACCCGTATGTAGAATTCATATCTCATATAATTCTCAACATACGCTAGTCTTAATTTATTATTACAACCCATCCATAATAATAATCGACTAGGGACATTTTAAGAATATGAGATATTCTAGGGTTATAAATATGTGCAAGCGTAAATCACATAAACATATTTATTGGAATAACCTTAATGTATATACATGACTATATACAATCATCCAATGATTGGCTTTTGGGCATATTACACTAACAATCATGCCAGGGCTATTGCCTGTCATCTCATCCTTGAACATGTGAGGAAGGACAGGCCTGTTCGAAAAATTATCGAGAGGGTCGGGTTGTGGGACTTCTTTTGCACTTTCCGAGGGGACAGAGTTTACCTTCAAGCTGTACCAACCTTGGGTGAGAGATGGTGGGATACCACTAATACTTTCCACCTTGCTTGTGGTGAGATGACAATGACCCCCTCAGATTTCACTCACATCATTGGGTTATTATTCCAAGGTGATCCAGTCATCTTTGATCAGCAGCTAGGCCTCGATCGTTTTCAGGAGTTCGTGGGACTTGCCCCTGATTGTGTCTGCACATGTGAGCTGTCTCCTACATGGCTGCAGAATGCTTTATTGGATCCTCAGTATTCTAGGACGGCTGAGCAGAGAGCCCGGGGCTTGATATTGGTGAGCATGAGTAGGTCTATTTTTGCTTCTGGCAGTGATCGGGTTCGATGTGATTTATTGGCGTCGCTTGTCCACCTAGACAGGCAGCGGATTGATTGGGCTTCGGCGGGTTTTGCGAATGCCTACCGAGAGATGTGCAACTTTTCCCGGGTTGCTGCCAAGCATTTCTACAATTCGGCTTTGATTTGGGAGGTATGCCTTTTGCCCTTGTCCCCTTTTGTCATACTTGTTTGCTTTTCCATCTCCCTATTTACCCGAACAATCTTGGTAAGTGTGGGGTCAAGAGTACCTTGGACTGTCTGCTCCGAAGCTGCCTGCTGGGGAGAAGGCATGGCCTGTTTCCCTCCGTTGGGGCTCTCCGAGTCGCAGGACCAGGAGTAACGCCCATGACCGAGTACAGGCCCATCGTCACATAGATAGTGTTGCCATGTCGGTCAAGGTATCTTTTCTTTCCTACCTTTTGTTTCCCGAAAATTCTCTTTTGATAGCGTTTTCTTACTGGACATTTGTTGGCAGGTCCAGTTTTCCCCTTTTGCAGCTTACCAGGACATATTAGAGAGGATTGACTCCATGACCCTAGTGATGGATGATTGTTGATACTTGATAGGGTACCCAGATATGAGGGTGTGGTACCTCGGAGATCGTGTATGTGTATAGACCATAAAGACACCATGTATGCCACCCCGACCCACCGATCTCTATGCGGGACATTAACAAATGGGGTGAGGCCCCAGAAGGTGACCGCTTGGATTGGAATGTTGATGACTTGGCCTTCCCAGGCGACTATTCTTCCTTTATCAGTGAATTTTTGTTGCCTCCCTTGACTACCCCGAGGCAGGTGGGTCGGTGGCTAGCACTTGTCCTTCTCGAAAAAGTTCTGCCTTGCGGAGGAGGAAGGACACCGGGGTGTCTTCTTCTACGTCTGGTCCCGTTCTCCCGGCCTGTGATGTTGACTTTGAATCTTTTGATGATTCATATAGGCGTTGTCGGGTGCCCCTTTCGAAGCATCTCCCTCCTGATTTTCCACCATTCCCAGCTGATATTACTATGGTATCTTATAAATCACTATCCCCACATGTCTCCTCCCTTCTCTTATATCTTGACTGATCTTCTCCATATAAAATAGGTTCCGGCTACCCGAGGCTTCCCGATTATGGACATTGCTTGGACGGGCCAAGGCGACCCTGACGGCCCAAGCTATATGGATACGGGAGTTGACTTCCTGTGTTAGGGAAGGGGGATGTGCCCGCCCTGTGCCATTACCTCGAGATCCTCGTCCTACCAGACCGTTGGTACCCCCCTCTGCCCCTCAGTCAATTCCTCATCCTCCTGACCCCACCTCAGGTATTTTGAGGATACCATCCCAGAGTGTACTCACCCAGTCTGCCAGCCTCGAAGCAAGAAGAGCCGATCTTGATTGATGCATGTATGCCCTATTTCCTAGATGGGTGTACTTTGATGGACTACTCCTTCTTTTGTATGCATGTGTGCGTGTCCTAGATTCTGACTTAAGTACTTGGATGGGATTACTCTTTGAGAATGCATGTTTATTTCTCCTATTCTTGAGATGCGACCACGTACGCAATTTCGAAAAACTATCGAACCATGCACTGATAGGGGTCCTGCAAGTGCACAGGGTTGTTGTAGTACTATCAAGGTCGTATCCACAGGGACTGGGTTGAGCCTGTTACTTTCAATTAGACAATTTAGGCTAAGAAAAACAAATAGAAGTGGAGTTGAGTAAATGCTAGTTGAAATATAAACAAAGCAATAAAATAAAGCAGCAGTAGTGTTGAAGTACGAAAAGATCAGATTTGGTGAAGTCTTAGGCATCCGGGGTTCACATGTCCTGTTTCACGCTCAACAGCCTCACAACGGGCTGAGCCTGTTTGACGGCCTGTGTTTAATAAGATGTCTTGAAGGGGCTCCCAACCTAATGTACTACCAACAGCTTTCGATCTTATTGATACTTCCCTATGCTTCCGTCTAACCCCTGTCACTAGAATAGACGTCCACTTAGAGGTGAACTTTGGTGTTGGGGCATGTTTTCCCACAGTCTCTCCCTATCTTCTTTCAAAAGGCTAAGGAGTGAAGGTTGACTATTGTTGGTCTAGCTTACTTGGCTTCTCCTTTCGGTGCTTCACCAAGCTGCTACTAGATTAAAAATAGGCTACTCAATAATCAATCAAGAATCAGATAAAAAGTGGTGTCTTTCTTCTTGACTGTGCCGCAACAGGCTGAGCCAGAGCTAAGCCTGTGACTGAGCCTGTGGCTGGGCCTCTCGAGAACACAAAGTAAATTACACAGATCAGTTCTTGCAGGCGCTCTCAACCTATACTGAAACCATTTGTTTTCACTCACAAGTTCCTCCCAAGATTCTCACTCATCCTAATGTTTTCGCATCAGTCAAACCAAGGGGATTAAGATAGGGTGTTGGGGGAAATTCCTCAATTAATTCCTAACTTCTGCCAAAAGCTAGAAACTAAGGGATGGTTATTGTAGTTCCAGTAACTATGGCTTCTCCTTTCGGTCCTTCACCTAGCTACCTATGATCGTGCAAGGGTTTGGTCAGAACTCAAACATGGAGCAAGTTTGCAACAACCAAAACAAGAAAAATGGGTTAAGAACATAAGATGAGTAATTTATTGCAATAAGAACAGAAACATGCTTCATCTCTTGAACCTAAGAGGGTAATTCATGCTCAAAATTACAGAAACAAAAGGGGGTAAAGGATAGCATGATGTTTGGAACAATCTGGAGGTTAGGGATAACACGATTTCTGCCCAGAAAAAGATGCAGAATCGTGTTTCCCCTTGAACCCTTTGTTCCAGAACTTCTGCAAGTTTTATGGGTGTTTGATCGATGGGTTTTTTATGCTTAGTTCATCCTTTCTTCTTCTTATTTATAGGCGTGGATCCTCTTCTTCTCTCTTCTCCCACTTTCTGAAAGGTATGGGAGTTGGGCAAGTTGAGTTTCAGCTGCCCTTCTTGCTCCTCGAGATAAGGTACCGTGGGAGGCGTGCCGATAGGGTGAGTTCTACAAATCTACAGATTTTAGAAGATTTAAGGGATGATAATAGTTCTTCAATTGTAATGTTCCTTGGGTGTGATGATTTTCCCCTCTTTCCCATGCCTAAAGTCTTCTGAAACGTTCAGGTTATGATTGCAGAGTTGAAAGTTTCGCAAGTGGTGAAGCTCTACAAGTGGCTGAGTTTTAAATTCATTTTTTTGCTTTTCTGGTCATCTGTAGATTCCACAGGCTGAGCCTGTGCTGGGCCTGTGCCTGAGGCTGTGTGCAATTTCTTCCCATTCTTCTCTGCAATTGAATTTAACTCCTCTTATGATTGATATGGTGTCATGATGGCTTTGTGGATCAAGGCAATGGTGTTGAAATCCAGTGGATAACTTGTGGTTGGAGAGGGATTCGTGGCCTTTTACTAATTCTGGAATGAACAACACGCTCGAAATAGACTCATGTTGTGCCAGAGGCTGTTTCTTTGACTTCACCAATAAAATATCCGAAATCCTTCGAAATGCACCTGGAATCACTAATCATATAGTAAGGGATGGAATTTAAGGGAATATGATGAAATAATGCAAAGCAAGGCATATTGTGATGATAAGTTGAGAGTAAATATATCTAAAATCATGCCTAAAACTATGCATATTTCATGTGCATCAAAATACCCAAACTGAAGATTTTGCTTGTCCTCAAGCAAACAGAAAAGAAACGAAGGCATGATTTGCACCCTAAAATACTCCAAACTGAAAATCTGCAGTCTCCTCACTGCAAAGACAAAACAAAAACAGGGTGCAATGCCAAAACAAAGACAAGCAAAGAAAAAACACAATTGAAACCCAAAATACAAAAGCACTAGTCTAAGAAAGATATCACAAAAGTACCCCAAACTGAAAATCAAGCTATGTGGGTAGGGGTGAGTTATCCTAAACTAGATGATATGGTGCTGTAGTGATGGGGAGGGAGGGAGGTGTTGGATTAAGGCAGAAGTTCAACACAGGCTCAGCCTGTGGTGAACTTGTGTAAGCATCAAAATACCCTTTTTGCAAAATAATTGAGGTTAAATATCAAAAGGGTACAGAAGAACTTCCCTGGAAAATTTCTGACTTGATGATTCCCTCCTCCATCGATTGCAACACTTGATTATTAAAAACAAAAGAAAACACACAAGGAAAAGCAAAAACAACCAAAGAAGAAAAGTAAAGGAAACTGGAAGTTACCGCACTAGGTTTCCCCAAGTGTGTGCTTCTTTTACGTGTTTTAGCTGGACACTCCCTCATTTTGCTAATTGGGAGGTGGATTTTGGCGAGGTTGAATCTCACTGAAAACACCCATGGTCGAGTGATAAATTTTCAACCTCCTTCGATGGGCTATGAACGGGCTGACCCCGTCACCAGCAATCTCCATTTCTCCATGAGGCAAACAATAAAGTATTGTAAACAAACTTGACCACTTGGATTGTCTTGTACCCCGAAAAAGGACTTGGTCTTCCTTCTTGAAAGAGCGCTTGATTTTTTGACCATTGTGCCTTTTTATGGTTCTCTCCTTGTAAACTACTGCATTCCTATTCATATCCAAACGAACTTCATTCAATTCTGGAGGAAGAGGTTTATCTCAATATTTGGTGCAAAATCATCAGCTCCAGTTTGATTGATAGGTGGTTGCTGCTGAACAGGCTGGTGGATAGGCTGGGCATGTCGCGTTGACTTAATTTTGTCATCAACAGTGTCAACCTGGTAGCAGGTGCCGAAGTTCAATTCTGACTTAGGGGCCTAGAGTATATTGAAATTCATCATATTTTCTCTAATCCTCAGTGTTACCCTTCCTTCTTCAACATCAATCAATGCCCTAGCTGTGGCAAGAAAAGGTCGCCCTAAAACGATAAGGGTGTGGACATCCATTGCCATATCCATGGCCACAAAATCAATAGGAATATAAAAGTCACCAACCTTTACGGGCACATCCTCTAATACTCCCACAGGATGCACAAGTGAGCGGTCAGCAAGTTAGATTGTCATCCTTGTGGGTTTGATTTCTCCGAGGTTCATGCCTTGAGTGATGGATAGTGGCAATAGGCTGACACTGGCCCCTAGATCACACAATGCTCCTTCACTCTTCTTGTCCCCAATGTTACAAGGTATTGTGAAGCTTCCAGGCTCTGAGCATTTTCTAAATGGATGGTGTTGAATAAGAGCACTCCCTTGGGCTGTCATGGCTACAGTCTCAATGTCATCAATAGTTCTCTTCTTTGTCAGAATATCTTTAAGGAATTTAGCATATGAAGGCATCTGTGTAACCACATTACTGAAGGGCACATTGATATATAACTTACTTAGCATTTCCTTGAACTTACGGAATTGCTTCTCCAGCTTGGATTTGTGGTACACTTCTGGGTATGGGAGAGGAGGTTGATAAGGTAGAACAGTCTGAGGCTGTTTCTCAGCTCTTCTTGTGCTAACAGTCTCAGCCACAAGCTCAGTCACAGGCTCAGTCTGTGCCTGCACTGTCTGTCCAGAACTGGATGTCGATGCTTGTTGCGCTACTACCTGAGGCGATTTTGGCACTGTGTCGCTTAGCTCCTTCCCACTACGAAGTGTTGCAGCTTTTTCATGCTCATTTCTTGGGTTTACTATTGGTTTTCCTGGGAGAGCTCCTTGTTAGCTAGAGGACATGGTAGCTTGTTGGGCAATTTGATTTTCGAGGATTCTGTTGTGGGATTTGAGGTTGCTGATATCCTCGCTTATTTTGTTCTGTTTCTCCAGGATGGACTGCAACATGGTCATCATGTCGGTGTTGTTGCCTAGTTGTCCTCCTTGGTTCTACCTTTGGTACTGTGGTTGTCCTCCCTGGTTCTGTCTCTGGTACTGGGCCTGTTGGGGAATTCTTTCTTCGGTCGACCCTTTCCAAGTAAAGTTTGGATGATTTCTCCAGAATGGATTACAAGTGTTTCCATATGGGCCCGACTTCTGCTGGATGTAGTGAGCTTGCTCAGAATCGCATTCGACAAAGAGTGGGCAACTGGATGTACCGTGAGGTCCTCCACAGCCTTCACAGTCTGGGGCTGTGGCTGAGGCTGTCATGGCTTGAGCAGCCCCTAATTGCTTCCTAAGGGCTTTTATTTCCGCCTCTAGCTTGGTTACTAGGTCTACACTAATTAATCCAGAGGACTTGACTCCCCTGACTTGGGTCTTTCTCTTGGACAATGCCTCTAGAATGGCGATTCCATCATTATAGTCATTGTCCAAGAATGCACCATTGGCCATTTTGTCCAAGGTGTACTGGTCTTCATCACAGAAGCCACAATAGAATTGTTCAAGTTGCACGGCCTCATCAATTCGGTGGTTTGGGCATCTTTTTAGTAATCCCTTGAAGCGCTCCCAAGCATCTCAAATTGATTCGTCATAGCGTTGAGAAAAACCAATAAGTTGCTGCCTCAAAATTGCAGCCTTGCTTGAGGGATGGTATTCTTTCAAGAAAGCTCTAACTAGACTGTCCTAGTCAGTGAAATGGCCTGCTTTATGGTTGTTGAGCCATTCGAATGCTGCATCTCTGAGTGAGAATGGGAATACTCTCATGTATAGTTGCTCTTTGGTCATCCCTGCTATGTTCACTGTACTGCACACTCGCAATAAGTTTTGCAAGTGCGAGTTTGGATCTTCATGTTAGTAATATGTCCAAAAGCCAATCAATGGATGATTGTAGTCATGTATATACATTAAGGTTGTTCCAATAAATATGTTTATGAGATAAATGCTTCCACATAATTATAACCCTAGAATATTTTATATTCTTAAATATCCCTAGTCGATTACTATTATGGATGGGTTGTAATAATAAATTAAGACTAGCGTATGTTGAGAATTATATGAGATATGAATTCTACATACGGGTACAAGTTAGAGAACTTGTGGACTGGACCGACCCACATAAGAACCCTACATGGAACGTTATATGATTGTCATTAGTGGTTCTTATATGTATTGTCCTTAGACCTAAGATCATCAAGGTTCCCAACATATGAGTCGAATACTTTGATATTATTCCTAGTCACTCTTAACTGAGTAGACGTAAGGGTAATCATTGGGTATATAACGTAATGTGTAGTGGGTTTTGATCGATCAAGATGGGATTTGTCCAACCCATATAACGGGTATATTATCAGATGGGCCTCTTGATAGAGTTGAACTGCTAAATGCGTGGCCACGCTCGGATTATGTGATATGGTGATATCATGAGTATCCGGTTTTACACAGTTAACTCGGGGATCAAGAAACTAAGATTAAACATATATGAGATTGACATTTTCCATGTCTCGTGTTTAATCTTGATAATGGGACGAAAGGACGATGACATGTTTGCCAGGCATACGAATCAGTACTGATCTTGTCGTTTGGGTGGCATTGATGTGTTGCTAGACGCCGCTCTTTGCTTATAGTTGTAAAATGAGATTTTACGATTATTGCCAAACGTTACAAGTGCCTACAGGGTCACACACAAAGAATCGTTGATTCGAGCAGGTTGTTGAACCGTGGTTAGACAATGGTTCGACCAGGAGTGGTTGGACCATGGTTCGACCAGGGTAGTTTTGGGCTGGTTTGGTTCAATAAATGTCTGATTTATTGAACCATAATTAGTGCCACGTGATGTGTAACCCACCAAGAGTAAGTGGAGACATAATTAGCTAAAAGCTAATGATGTTGGCTAAAGGTGTTGGCCACTGTGTCCCTTGCTTTTGTAAGTAGGATTAGACTAAGATAATCTGAATATGCTTTTGGAATTCATTACTTTTGAGTCTGGAAATTTTCAGAGCATTGAGTCTAGAGAGAGTCTTGAGAGAGTCTCGAGAGTTCATGTGAGTTTCAGACCAAACACACCTTCTTTGAGAAAGAAGAAAATACCACAAACTCTAGCTTCCGAAACCTGCTGCTAGAACATCAGTTCGGGGGTGCTCGGGTTGGTAATCGTGTGACGATTCCAACTAGTTATCACGGTTCGTGTGGATACCATAGAGGGGCGGGATTCCTGTCCGGCTCTAGCCGATTCGTCACAACAGTTGGGTGAAAGACCTCAACCATACAAGGTATGGAATTTCTGTTGTTCGGTTTAGTTGCTTCACTTGGATCCTCTATGTGTTTCCAGTTTTCCACTGCGCATTTATTGCATATGAGTGTCATATTTGCATGTCCGAAAACTTACACTTCAGAGGGTGTCCCTCCAAAGGTGCGCCTTTCCAGCATGCTCAGCAAGTTGGTTCTGATCTCATATGGAGCATCTACATCTGAAATGGCTATGTTGTTGTGGATGATGGTGGTTGGTGGTTATAGGAGCTGGGACATTGGGATGTAGGGTTGAACAGGTTGAGCTTGTTCAATGCCCTGTTGCGCTCCGTCATTGGGTCTGTCCGCCATGTTTTGCTGCTTTTGCTTGTTCTTACGAATCTGGCGAGTTTTCTTCTCGTTCTCCTGGTGGAAGATTAGAGCTGACTGCTTGCTCCTGGTTTGGGGCATGCACTACCTAAAAACTTCAAACTGGAAAAAGAAAAGGGGTAAGTAACAAAATAAAACTTACCAGTTCCCGGCAACGGCGCCAAAAACTTGATGTGGAGTGTCTGGGGTGTGTCCAGGGTTGTTTTAGTACTATCAAGGTCGTATCCACAGGACTGGGTTGAGCCTGTTACTTTCAATTAGACAAAATAGGCTAAGATAAAAAAAATTGAAGTGGAGTTGAGTAAATGCTAGTTAAAATAAAAACAGAGCAATAAAATAAGGCATTAGTAGTGTTGAAGTGAGACATCATCAGATTTGGTGAAGTCTTAGGCATCCGGGGTTCACATGTCCTGTTTCATGCTTTAAATTGCTCAACAGCCTCACAACAGGCTGAGCCTGTTTGACGGCCTGTGTTTAATAAGATGTTTTGAAGGGGCTCCCAACCTATTGTACTACCAACGGCTTTCGATCTTATTGATAGTTCCCTAAGCTTCCGTCTACCCCTTGTCACTAGAATAGACGTCCACTTAGAGGTGAAGTTTGGTGTTGGGGCATGTTTTCCCACACTCTCTCTCTATCTTCTTTCGAACGGCTAAGGAGTGAAGGCTAACTATTGTTGGTCTAGCTTACATGGCTTCTCCTTTCGGTGCTTCACCAAGCTGCTACTAGATTAAAAATAGGCTACTCAATAATCAATCAAGAATCAAATTAAAAGTGCTGTCATTCTTCTTGACTGTGCCGCAACAGGCTGAGCCAGTGCTGAGCCTGTGACTGTGCCTGTGGCTGGGCCTATCGAGAACACAAAGTTAATTACACAGATCAATTCTTGTAGGCGCTCTCAACCCATACTAAACCCATTTGTTTTCACTCACAGGTTCCTTCCAAGATTCTCACTCATTCCAATGCTTTCGCATCGGTCAAACCAAGGGGATTAAGATCGGGTGTTGGGGCTAAGTCCTCAATTAATTCCTAACTTCTGTCAAAAGCTAGAAACTAAGGGATGGTTACTATGGTTCCAGTAACTATGGCTTCTTCTTTCGGTCCTTCACCTAGCTACCTATCATCATGCAAGGGTTTGGCAAAAACTCAAACTTGGAGCAAGTTTGCAACAACCAAAACAAGAAAAATGGGTTAAGAATGTAAGATGAGCAATTTATTGCAATAAGAACAGAAACATGCTTCACCCCTTCAACCTAAGAGGGGTTGTTTAGTTCATGCTCAGAATTATAGAAACAAAGGGGTAAAGGATAGCATGATGTTTGGAACATTCTGGAGGTTAGGGATAACACAATTTCTGCCCAGAAAAGGGTGCAGAATCGTGTTTCCCCTTGAACCCTTTGTTCCAGAACTTCTGCAAGTTTTATGGGTGTTTGATCCATGGGTTTTTTATGCTCAATTCTTCCTTCCTTCATCTTATTTTTAGGCATGAACCCTCTTCTTCTCTCTTCTCCCACTTGCTAGAAGGTATGGGAGTTGGGCAAGTTGAGTTTCAGCTGTCCATCTTGCTCCTCGAGATAAGGTACCATGGGAGGCGTGTCGATAGGGTGAGTTCTGCAAATCTGCAGATTTTAGAAGACTTAAGGGGAGAATAATAGTTCTTTAATTGTAATGTTCCTTGGGTGTGATTGTTATCCCCTCTTTCCCATGCCTAAAGTCTTCTGAAACGTTCAGGTTATGATTGCAGAGTTGAAAGTTTCGCAAGTGGTGAAGCTCTGCAAGTGGCTGAGTTTTAAATTCATTTTTTTGCGTTTCTGGTTATCTGCAGATTCCACAGGCTGAGCCCGTGCTGGGCCTGTGCCTGAGGCTGTGTGTAATTTCTTCCCATTCTTCTCTGCAATTGAATTCAACTCCTCTTGAAATTGATATGGTGTCATGATGGCTTTGTGGATCAAGGCAAAGGTGGTGAAATCCAGTGGATAACTTGTGGTTGGAGAGGGATTCGTGGCCTTTTACTGATTCTGCAATGAACAACAGGCTCGGAACAGGCTCATGCATTGCCAGAGGCTGTTTCTTCGATTTCTCCAATAAAATCTCCAAAATCCTTCGAAATGCACCTAGAATCACTAATCATACAGTAAGGGATGGAATTTAAGGGAATATGATAAAATAATGCAAATCAAGGCATATTGTGATGATAAGTTGAGAGTAAATATATCTAAAATCATGCCTAAAACTATGCATATTTCATGCGCATCATGCACCATGAGTACCGGGATAGGTTAGGCATTGGGGTTTGAAAATTTTTCACAAGGTCGCACAAAACACCTACTCCTCTTTGTTTGTTTATCACAGAAAGTCATTTCAGGCAAGGATTTCTAGGAAAATGAGCATGCCCCAAATCTCCCCAAACACCATGTAGCCTTAACTTTTGCCTAGGCCACCCTTTCGGGTTTTCAACCTTGCAGGCATGTCCTAACTTTTGCCTAGATCGCCCTTTCGGGGTTTTCAATCTAGCGGACTAGTCCCCCTCTCTTTCCTCATTTTCTTTTACTTTCTTCCTCTGAGGTGGATGGCGGTCAAAATTTTCCAAGTCTTTTCATCCCGTGGTGGCACTTTCCGGTGATGGCTTGATTTTGGTCCTTCTTCGACTAGACAACATGACCAGGAAAAATCTAGGGACATTACTCTTGAGCATTGGAGGAGGTTTTCTCAATAGATAGAATCTAAACCTAAATCTTATCATCTTTTACCAACCTAGTTTAGGAACCAAACTTTATTTAGACCGAGCTCTTTAATAGAGTTTTCTACATACCAGTAGAAGATAATGTTCAGTTTCTTTTTCAAGTCACAAAGAAATGCTTTTCTCGAGAAGTTTAAATGGCACATTGGTTGTGGGTGCACATCCCCTTTTTCTTTTTTCTCTTTTTTTCTTTTTCTCTTTTTTTCTTTTTCTTTTTCTCTTTTTTTCCTTTTTTTTCTTTTTTAGAGAAATGACCTCACAAGCAGGGCTTAAAGTATTTGATTTGAAACATATTTGATTTACTGGATCAGGTCTTCGTACTTCATTTTATGGTTCCCAAACTAAGTTTATAAATTCCAATAAGAATTAAGACATCATCTTTATAAATGAGGAGATAAGAACATCCATTACATGGATACTAAGCAAAAGACACTAACTAAGGACAGACGACATTGACTCTTCGAGGTGAAGTTAACATGGATAGACTTCAACCCTCTTTTATTTTGAAAAAATTAAAAAAAAAAACAGACTCGATACTTTGAAACCCCTAAGTCTTCTTATCCTCCCCATTAGTTGTTCTAAGCATCCTCCCCCATCACCCATTCGATCTTGTCCGGGTACACAAGCTTTCTTCGTGGGACCATAGTGACGGTTTCCTTCGAGTCATCATGTTGGACTTTAGCCATCATTCTCTCGTCTCCCACCCCTTGCAACATGACATCTGTTATGCAATCCTAACTTCTTAAATTCTTAGAGCAACTGGGCATCCACTCAAATTATCAAGATGAACCTCCTTTGAGTTTTGGTAGACCACCGCTTGAAAACATGGAATTTCTTCCCACTTAATGGCCATGAAAGATTACTCGCCTTTCCTTCTTTCTCAAATCCCCATATACGCATGAATTCAAGTCCCAAAATAACAAGATACAATGCATATATACAATACAACAAATGCCACACAAATGCACGTACTATTTATTGATTCACAATGCATGAGATGCTCAAGGTATGTAGCTCATGCTTGTCTCAAAAAGGTTTCTGTCCACAACGGCACAACATCGATGTTTTGTTCGAGAACATCGATGTTTAGCCGTTACATTCAAATAGTTGAGCCAACGGCTAGTAAAACATCGATGTTTGTATAAACAACATCGATGTTTTCAAAGACAACATCGATGTTCTCTCATCAAACATCGATGTTTTTTAGCTTCGCAAAAATCATGTTTGAAAATACTTTGTCACAATATCGATGTTTATAATACAACATCGATGTTTTGGTGCTTCTGCCGAATTTTGGAAAACCTGAGAATTACACAACATCGATGTTTAAAATACAACATCGATGTTTTTATACTTCTGTCAAAAATTGGGAAAAGTTTGGAAAATACAACATCGATGTTTTGTACGCAACATCGATGTTTGTTCAAAAACAACATCGATGTTGTGGACAGAACATCGATGTTTTAGGACTCAAAGGTCGTTTTATGATATGAATGCATGGAGGAACACGATTTTTGATTTGAGCATTAACTTGGAATTCTTGAGTTACCATTTACAAGGATTTTCTATAGATGAACTCTCTATATATCTTCATCCTTGTTGCTTCAAATCTTGTACTCCTTTGTCTTTAGACTTGTGCTTCTTTGATTAGTGTCCTTTTGCTTCAAGGAATTCATCAATGGAGCTTTGGTTGGTTTGTCATTATCAAAACCCTGAAATGAGACATGGAAGCATTAGTCCTAACAAGTGTTACCTATTGTAGTTCTCCTCTAGCTCCTTGCAATGGGTTGCATTCTACACCCACCTTCTTTTCACTTCTATGCTCAATGGTTGATCCTATTCTTGACTCTTCCTTGCTGGACTACTGTTGATGCCTCCCACAAAATTTCTCCAGAGTTTCTACCTAAGAATGTATCTATAGACTTAGAGAGGTAGAGTTTCTCCAAGCACTCAAGGCTTATGGGTGTATATGTGAGGAAAATTGTGTGTCCTCTGAAATGTGTGTGAGGGGTCCTATTTATAGTGTACTAGGAAGTTTAGGGGTGTGGACCTGCTTAATGCTGAAGATTATACCCGAAAATCTGGTCCAAAACCGTGTAGGAACGAATTAGAAACAAAATCGGAGAAAATCGGGGGTTCTGGGCACCTATGACTGCCGCTGCCGGCGGTCATGTGAGAAGGACTACCAGCCTCTGGCGGTCGTCACGAAAGGACCGCCAGTCACCCCACGTATCACTCGTTGTTTCCTGTTTTTGACCCCCAATCCCTCTAATTCAGCTCTAATTTGATCCTACTGTGCAATTAACCCCTAATCAACCCAGAATCACTCAATTACTTGATCACCACTCCCTAAATTATTCCAAGACTGATTGATTACCCATTGACACCAATTTTTAAGCAAAATCATACCAAAAACAACATTTCCACATAAATGATGGAAAATTAGAACTAAAATTAGCCTACAAGAAATGTGTTAATGGGATGGATTAACTCTGGAGAATTCATTAACTTGGACCCTAAAACCTATTTCTAACCTAAAAATAAATCATCTCAATATAATTGGGTTAAAGACAACTAAAAGAGCCCAAGCAATGAAATGAAATGTATTTTAATGCAAATAAACCTTATTATATGTTTTAACTACGATTCAATCATCTCATTAATCCTCAGGTTTAAATGGACAAAGGTTTAGAATATCAAAATACATTAATTCTACTAAATTAAATTCTTATCATGTCTTAACTCAAAATCAAATCATCTCATTAACCTCAAGTTTAAGCATGTTTGGAATCTAATTTTAGTAAAATGTTCACGGGTCAAATTTGGGTGTTGACACCTGGTTAAAAACCCAACCGAGAAAAATAGTGAGGAAAAACAAAAGGGAGGCGAGGTCGGGGCTTACCAGTGCACGACGGCGACGAGACCCACACGCTGGCCTTGCACCGAACTCACGGCCTCCTCTTTTGCCTCACCTGTAGTGACAACTTCCTAGGTGCTGCACTTGTTGCGGCTCGAAGAGAAGGGATGAAGATAATGGTGGTGTCATTGGAGATTGACCTAGAAGGCAACGGGGAAAAAAAGGGAAGAAGAAGAAAGTTAGGGTGAGGCGCCGTTGGGTATTGAGAAGAGAAGGAAGAAGAGAAAATAGAGGAGAAAAGAAAGGAAAAAAAAGGGGGGTTTTAGGGCTTGACTGGCCAGTCCAAAAACGGAGTCGTTCTGGACTAAGGCAGGGTCAACCCGCCCTAGTCAACCTCCCAAAGCTTTGTTTCCTTTTTTTTGTTTTTTTTCCTATGTCTCCTCAAAACGACGTAGTTTCAATAAAACTACATCTAAAGCATCTCCTCAACCCCGAACTCTAAACTACTCGCAACGGTACCTCGATTTAGGACAATTCCATGATAAAAGACCCTTAACCAAGGAAAAAAAATTAATTACTTTGTCCAAAAACTCGAAAATACCTCGAGGGTAAAATTGGAATTAAAATTTCAAAACTTCCATAAATTTAATTGTGAAAAATTTGGGATGTTACAGTTCTACCCCATATATGAAAATTTCGTCCTCGAAATTTCGAGTCAAGAGACAGAACAGATGTGAAAACTGCTCTCCACATGGGACTCAACCTCGCAAGTAGCATCATCCAGGTGTGACGGCTCCACCGAACCAAAACCCTAAGAATAATATGACTCGTAAACTACCATACTTCCCGAGCCAGAATCACCACCGGCTCCTCAATATAGGTCAAATCATCAGACCTCCCCCTCTTTCGAGAATATAACATGACGCATATTAGTTTGATAACAACTCACCATCGAGGCATGGAATACATCCTGTACGCGAGACAGATCCTTCGAAACGTCAACGATATGCCAGTGGATCAACCCACTCACTGATCTCATATAGATCAGTAAAAAATGAGGGCTCAACCTGCCCTACCTCGCAAACCGGATTTCTATTTCGGGAGCAACACGGAGGAATGTCCTGTCACCTGCGCTATACCTCACCTCACGACGATGCATATTAGCAAACCTTTGTTGTCGATCTAAGCAACTATCATGCATTGCTCAACCACCCCAGTTTGATCTACCGTCCCCTAAACCAGGTCTGAACCGATCACCTGTCTCAAACTTACCTCATCCCGACAGTTCGGACTACAGCATTTTTGCCTGTTTAAAGCCTCGTATGGCGCCATGCCAAAACTAGGATAGTAATCGTTGTTGTAAACAACTAAACCAAAGACAACTACTAATACCATAGCACTATTGATGTAGTACACGCCAGCTCAAACATCTCGTCCAATGCCTGAGAAGAACACTCCGACTGTCCATCAGTCTGCGGAAGAACAACAACACCGATATTCATCTTAGAACCCAAAGACCACGGTAATCTTTCCAGGAATGGAAAGTAAACCACGGATCCACGTCCATCATAATGTATAGGGAAAGAGCTAACGTGATACATTAACGTGGTCCATCATAATGTATAGGAAAAGACCTAACATGGTCAACCTGTCGGCAATGACCCAGCTGCCATCATGCCAACCCCGGGTCCTCACTAACCCGACCGCAAAATCCATTGTGATACTTTTCCCACGCCCACTGCAGAATAGTCAAAGATCTCAACTTGCCCACATGAGCCTGATGCTCGGCTCCACCTGCTGACAAGTCACGCAACGAACCACAAATTCCACAACATATCTATTATTACCGGGCCACCAGTAGTAACTCTTGGTGCTACCCGAAACGCATAGTATGTGGCGCATTATGCGCTACATCCATGATCCATCTCCTCAAACCATCAACATCATGGACGCATAACCGATCATTGGCTATCAAAGCACCATTCTTCGGAACGTAAAAACTAGCACTCTCTCCAGTAGGAGCCTTATCCCCCAGTCTCTGGTAAATGAGGATCATCAAATCGCAACTCGATAATCTCGTCCCACAGGGTCGATCAGATGCTCAAACTGGCTACTAAAGCCCTAGTATCATCAACCTGTAACTGCGCATCAAAAGACCCCAACTCTGTCTCGGAAAGAAAAGTATAAGAACTGGGTCCTCATCTATAGGAACAACACTAACATAGCTGAAAGCATCCACAATCACAACAAGTAACTCGTCATCATGGTTCAGATAGTTTTCGTGAGTACTCAACTGCCTATAGGCATAAGCAATAACCGGACCCTTCTGCATCAAAACACATCCCAAACCCAAACCAGAAGCTTCACTGATTACCGTTTACTCCACACCGGGTCTGGGAAACAAACAGAATGGGTACGTAAGTCAAACTACTCTCTAACTCCGCTTAAATTTTCCGGCATCGATCGTCCCATACAAAGATGAAACTATCCCCCAAAAACTCGTCATGGAACCCGTTATCAAGGTAATCCCTCAATAAACCTCCGGTACTAGACAACAAGTCAAACAAACTCCACACCTCGGGTGCATACCACAACGATTCTCATCTCGTAATAGTCTTCACCTTGGCCAGGTCCACCTTACTGCCCTCACCGGACACAATATAACTGAGAGAAACAATCTCATCCCACCAAACCTCACAATTGCTGAACTTGGCAAACCG
>JAKUCV010007401.1:3811-17635 GCA_028386065.3 Turnera subulata
ACAAGATGTTGTGGGTGAAAAACCTGTGCCTGTAATACAGGGACTACGTAGATCTGATAGGATTCGGCATGAGCCTGAGAGATATGGATTTCTTATGAATCATACTGGAGACGTGATGCTCATAGAAGAGGATGAGCCCACTTCCTATCAGCAGGCTATTACGGGTCCAGACTCTAAGAAGTGGCTAGAAGCCATGAATTCGGAGATGGAATCCATGTATGAAAACAAGGTATGGACCTTGGTTGATCCACCTGAAGGGGTAAAACCCATAGGGTGCAAATGGATCTTTAAGAAAAAGACCGACATGGATGGTAATGTGATTACCTTTAAAGGGCGATTAGTTGCGAAAGGTTTCAAGCAAGTTCATGGTATTGACTATGATGAGACTTTCTCGCCAGTTGCCATGGTTAAATCCATCCGGATTCTATTGGCTATAGCAGCATACCATGATTATGAGATATGGCAAATGGATGTCAAAACCGCTTTCCTTAATGGAAATCTTTTAGAGGATGTGTACATGACACAACCTGAAGGTTTTGTCACTCCAGGAAATGCTAACAAGGTATGCAAGTTGCAAAGATCCATTTATGGATTAAAGCAAGCTTCTAGGAGTTGGAATCTTCGTTTTGATGAAGTAATCAAACAGTTTGGTTTCATTAAAAATGAAGATGAGCCATGTGTTTACAAGAAGGTTAGTGGGAGCACTATCGTTTTCTTGTTATTGTATGTTGATGACATTCTACTCATTGGGAATGATATTCCGACGCTACAGTCTGTAAAGACTTGGTTAGGAAAGAATTTCTCAATGAAGGACTTAGGAGAAGCTGCCTACGTGCTAGGTACAAAGATCTATAGAGATAGATCCAAAAGGCTTCTTGGGCTAAGTCAAAGTACATATATTGATAAGGTGCTAAAGAGATTTGGCATGCAAGATTCCAAGAAAGGTTTCTTGCCCATGTCACATGGCATATCTCTCTCAAAGAATCAATGTCCTAGTACATCTAAGGAGAGAGAGCGAATGAGTAAGATCCCTTATGCTTCTGCAATAGGATCTATCATGTATGCCATGCTATGTACCCGATCGGATGTCGCATATGCTTCGAGTGTCACAAGTAGATATCAATCTGACCCCAGTGAAAGTCACTGGATAGCGGTTAAGAACATCCTTAAGTACTTGAGAAGGACTAAGGATGCATTCCTTGTGTATAGAAGCGTTGATGAGCTTGTTGTAAAGGGTTACACAGATGCTAGCTTCCAAACTGACAGGGATGACTTTAGATCGCAGTCAAGTTATGTGTTTTGTCTTGGAGGTGGTGTTGTATGCTGGAAGAGTTCAAAGCAAGAGACAGTTGCTGACTCTACAACCGAGGCTGAGTACATTGCTGCCTCAGATGCGGCGAAAGAGGCTGTTTGGATCAAAAAGTCCGTAACTGAACTTGGGGTGGTTCTGAGCATTCACAGTCCGATTGAGCTCTATTGTGACAACAATGGGACAATCGCACAGGCTCAGGAACCTAGATACCACCAAAGATCCAAACAAATACTCCGACGCTATCATCTTATTAGAGAGATCATAGATAGAGGCGATGTCAGGCTGTGCAGAGTTCCTTCTGAGAACAATGTAGCAGATCCTTTGACTAAGCCGCTCACACAGCAGAAGCATGATGGTCATTGTACATCCATTGGTATTAGATACATGCATGATTGGCTTTAGTGCAAGTGGGAGATTGTTAGTAATATGCCCAAAAGCCAATCAATGGATGATTGTAGTCATGTATATATATTAAGGTTATTCCAATAAATATGTTTATGAGATAAACGCTTGCACATATTTATAACCCTAGAATATTATATATATTCTTAAATGTCCCTAGTCGATTATTAATATGAATGGGTTGTAATAATAAATTAAGACTAGCGTATGTTGAGAATTATGTATACGGGTACAAGTTAGAGAACTTGTGGACTGGACCGACCCACATAAGAACCCTACATGGAACGTTATATGATTGTCAATAGTGGTTCTTATATGTATTGTCCTTAGACCTGAGATCGTCAAGGTTCCCAACATATGAGTCGTATACTTTGATATTATTCCTAGTCACTCGTAACTGAGTAGACGTAAGGGTAATCATTGGGTATATGACGTAATGTGTAGTGGGTTTTGATCGATAAAGATGGGATTCGTCCTACCCATATAACGGGTATATTATCAGATGGGCCTCTTGATAGAGTTGAACTGTAAATGCGTGGCCACGCTCGGATTATATGATATGGTGATATCATGAGTATCCGGTTTTACACAGTTAACTTGGGGATCAAAAAACTAAGATTAAACATATACGAGATTGACGTTTTCCATGTCTCGTGTTTAATCTTGATAATGGGACGAAAGGACGATGACATGTTTCCGAGGCATATTGAATCAGTACTGATCTTGTCGTTTGGGTAGCAATGATGTGTTGCTAGACGCCGCTCTTTGCTTGTAATTGTAAAATGAGATTTTACGATTATTGCCAAACGTTACAAGTGCCTACAGGGTCACACACATAGAACTGTTGATTCAAGCGGGTAGTTGAACCATGGTTGGACCATGGTTCGACCGGGTGTGGTTGGACCAGGGTCATTTTGGGCTGGTTTGGATCAATAATTGTCAGAATTATTGAGCCAAACCTGATTGCATGTGATGTGTAATCCCATTAGTGCTTAGTGATAGACAAGAAAATGGGGTCATAATCATGTTTGATGGTGGACCATTATGTTGGCCATTATGTTGGTCCCTTGTCTATTTGATCTATGCACTAATTGGGTTGAGAAATATGATTACACTCTCTCTCTCTTGCATTCTGAATTCTGAGTTTTCAGACTAGGCAAGAACACATACACACACACCCATTCTTTGAGAAAGAAAGAAACACCACATAGCTCCCGGAAATCCGTAGCTAGCACCACGGTTCGGGAGTGCTCGGGTTGGAGATCGTGAGACGATTCCCAGCTAGTTATCAACGGTTCGTGTGGATACCGTAAAGGGGCAGGACTTTTGTCCGGCTCTTGCTGGTTCATCTCAACAGTTGGGTGAAAGACCTCAACCATACAAGGTACGAAATTTCTGTTGTTCGGTTTAGTTGCTTCACTTGGATCCTCTATAGTTTCCGGGCTTTCCGCTGCGCATTTCTTTGCTTTTGATTGTCAATTTTGCATGGTCGGAAACTTACATTTACTTCTAAATGCATGAATTAATGATGAATGCAAGGCCAAAAGACTACAGTGTGCGTTGTAAAATGTATGTAATTTCATGCACATCAGTTCCAACTCATATTCTTTTCCTCTTTAGTCCGAATTCTTCTTATTTTCCACACCGTCTAGAATGTTCCCCGACCTAGAAAACAACCCTAACTTGTCTCCTACTCCCATACTTTTTCTATTTATCAAATACACATAAAAAGTTTCCTCTTTTCTGCTCTCTTTACCATAAAAACACAAAATAGGAAAATGATATATTTTAATTCAGAATTTCCACGAAAATTGGAATTNTGTAGTGGGTTTTGATCGATAAAGATGGGATTCGTCCTACCCATATAACGGGTATATTATCAGATGGGCCTCTTGATAGAGTTGAACTGTAAATGCGTGGCCACGCTCGGATTATATGATATGGTGATATCATGAGTATCCGGTTTTACACAGTTAACTTGGGGATCAAGAAACTAAGATTAAACATATACGAGATTGACGTTTTCCATGTCTCGTGTTTAATCTTGATAATGGGACGAAAGGACAATGACATGTTTCCGAGGCATATTGAATCAGTACTGATCTTGTCGTTTGGGTAGCAATGATGTGTTGCTAGACGCCGCTCTTTGCTTATAATTGTAAAATGAGATTTTACGATTATTGCCAAACGTTACAAGTGCCTACAGGGTCACACACATAGAACTGTTGATTCAAGCGGGTAGTTGAACCATGGTTGGACCATGGTTCGACCGGGTGTGGTTGGACCAGGGTCGTTTTGGGCTGGTTTGGATCAATAATTGTCAGAATTATTGAGCCAAACCTGATTGCATGTGATGTGTAATCCCATTAGTGCTTAGTGATAGACAAGATAATGGGGTCATAATCATGTTTGATGGTGGACCATTATGTTGGCCATTATGTTGGTCCCTTGTCTATTTAATCTATGCACTAATTGGGTTGAGAAATATGATTACACTCTCTCTCTCTTGCATTCTGAATTCTGAGTTTTCAGACTAGGCAAGAACACATACACACACACCCATTCTTTGAGAAAGAAAGAAACACCACATAGCTCCCGGAAATCCGTAGCTAGCACCACGGTTCGGGAGTGCTCGGGTTGGAGATCGTGAGACGATTCCCGGCTAGTTATCAACGGTTCGTGTGGATACCGTAAAGGGGCGGGACTTTTGTCCGGCTCTTGCTGGTTCATCTCAACAGTTGGGTGAAAGACCTCAACCATACAAGGTACGAAATTTCTGTTGTTCGGTTTAGTTGCTTCACTTGGATCCTCTATAGTTTCCGGGCTTTCCGCTGCGCATTTCTTTGCTTTTGATTGTCAATTTTGCATGGTCGGAAACTTACATTTACTTCTAAATGCATAAATTAATGATGAATGCAAGGCCAAAAGACTACAGTGTGCGTTGTAAAATGTATGTAATTTCATGCACATCAGTTCCAACTCATATTCTTTTCCTCTTTAATCCGAATTCTTCTTATTTTCCACACCGTCTAGAATGTTCCCCGACCTAGAAAACAACCCTAACTTGTCTCCTACTCCCATACTTTTTCTATTTATCAAATACACATAAAAAGTTTCCTCTTTTCTGCTCTCTTTACCATAAAAACACAAAATAGGAAAATGATATATTTTAATTCAGAATTTCCACGAAAATTGGAATTAAAATTGGCGGCAGACAATGTGTTTAAATGGGCTGCTGCTGTTGGAGAGTCCATATCTTATTGGTCCAGACCTTAAACTTATTTTTAACCCATAATTAAATCATCTCAATAATTATGGGCCAAAATAAATAAAAGAACTAAACAAATAAAATATCTATATTTTGCTAAATCAGATTTAAAATATATTTTAACTTAGGATTAAATCTTCTCAATAATCACCAAGTAAAATATATCAAAAATCCAAAATGATAAAATATTTGTGGGTCATATTTGGGTGTTCACACATTGATATTTCATATAAGGAAGTGAATATACAGTATACTCCCACTGCTGATATGTTAGTACAAATTCACCAAACCTAATTTTGAAAAGGCTCATTTGTTGGTCAAATAGAGAAAATAGGTTTATGTTGGAAGTAAATACAATAATTTCTATTATTGCTATTTCCCTTAACTTTATGTTCACAGTAAATCCTTAGATTTATACAATGTTGTTTTGTGTAAATGTTCATATATACAGAATACATGTTATGTACACATGCATACATATACTAGGTGCATATGATGTGATGAGAGTCTTAGTGCAGAGCTCATCAAAAGATATGTCTAACAGATAGGTTAGCTCTCTCACACGAGTAATCGTCTCTGTGACTAGGTGTGTCATAGGGGTAAGACAGTTTTAAGTCAAGAATAAGTTAAGTACTTATTCGGTAAGAGCCTGACTTAAAAAATATTGTTGTCTTAATATTGTTCGAGATGAGGTTAGTCATGATTGACCGAAGATAAAATGAGGTAATGTTTTACGTTGTCTGTTCAAAGGCTAGGTAGGGTTCTGTTTAGAAAATGGTAGAGTGGTAGACCCAAGTTAAGTACTACGTGTGTTTGAAATATTACCTACACAGTATTGTTAATGACATATGCTCTAATAAGGGATGGAGAAAATACTGTGGCACATGAATTCATACCATGTGTGCTTTGCGATCGATTAAGAAGTAGGAAATACGATCTCATTTCCTTACTGTGTGAGCCTTGAGAAATTATTAAACAAGCGCCTTTAGTGACTTTTTACTACTACTTGAAACCTTAGCTTGGTGTTGCTATCTTGGTTGTATTAATAGCCACGAGTGATTTGTCCTAATAGGGATATGTCAAAAAAACAGTTGAGTTAAAATGTAGAGTTTTGAGTAAAAAAAAAAAGATCATTTGAGTGTTGTATTTTCTTTTGTGTTCACAATGTGTATCCACTTATGTTTTTTAGTAAAACATAATTGTGAATACATATAGAGAATTGAGATATGTGTTTCTCTAAAATGCAACTAAATGAATCTGGAGAGCTTGCATGTTTACTCTACTTAAACTCTATTATATATTCCCAACAGATATACAATAGAGTTCTCTACTTCAACTATTGTATACTCCTAACATATGTATAATAAAGAGCTCTTACTAGTATGTTGATCCTACGATCTATTTTACCGTATGAAGTGGTTGAAGATATTGATGATTTTATTATTGGGTCTGACAATGATGAAGTAGTGGGCTATGGCTCAAGACCAATCCTTATTACAATGTGTGCGGGTCAATATTGATTATAACCATCCACACTATAAAAACAACTGACGGTGGTACTCTATATAAAGGTGAAATGGATAAAACTAATGTGTTGTTTTCTATTTTTTCTAATTCTTTAATCTTCTCTCCTCACAAACAATATTATTGACAAGTTTAGAATTTTTAGGTTGTGACATATGAATTTTTTTTCTAATAATTTAATGTACCAAGGAGAAAAAGAATCAAGGCGAAAGCAATAAAAGGAACGAGAAGGAATAGCCAGCCACTCATGACAAAAAGGCCAGGCTACGCTACTCCTACTTCAAACAGAAATGCAATGATGCGTATGCTTATTTACTTGTTATGGTAAAAGCCAGGGGCCCTTTTTCAGTTGTTTGGGAATTGGGGAGGGGGAGTGAATGTGATTCATATTTGATCGATTTTGGACTAGACGATTAAATGGCCCACCTTTCAAAATGACAACTCTGTTCAAATCTCTATTTCCCACGCTCTACGTCACTATCATGGTGACCATGACTTAATCATCACCAGCTTTCAATCAAGTTGAACAATATACTACTAATTATTCTCAAGATTTTTATAAAAAATAAAAGAAATTTTGCAAGATAATGCAAGAGTATAGACATTGCTGCTCATTTCTCAAGCCAGCACTCGTGGTCTAGTGTTTGAATAGTACCTTCCTACGGTAAAGACCCTGGTTCAATTCCCGGCTGGCACAATGTACACTTTTTAATCTCTTTTTCTTTTTTCTTTCCTTTCATATCAACCAGAGAAATAATGATATTATTTGATTCTTTTCCCTCTGGTGGATCAACTATCGCAACCTCCGTAAAATTTGATATTCTGTGAAGCATTTCCCATCGAAAACTTCTACAAATTTGATATACTGCGCCACCATAACAAATTTCCAAACCGCAAAACCATAGAAACTTCACAGATATTATATCAATTATCAAAATAAAGCATGAACTCAATTTCCTGGAATGTGGAAGTATAGGTGCTCCACATGGTACGAGTAGACAAAAGATTAATTTTCAACCGTAAACTGTGCTAATTATATGAAAGTTGGAACCAAGGCATGTAATTTCCGACAGCGGAGAAAATGATAACAGTTTAATCTAGGCCAATTGTATATTTTGTTCCATTATAAATGGACAATATGATTTCGACAAGAAAAAGTGATGATGAAATGAACAAAAAAGGACTTAGGGGCACAATGCTGCCATCCAATCTACAGAAATAAAGTTTCAACCTCCATTGTTACATTACATAACAATAACACAGGAAATGAGAGCTTCAGTTTTTCTGGATATTTAATATTACTCATTATAGTAACCTGTTTATGTGATGTGTCAACATGCATAGATTTACAGGATTCTTCCTCCGTGTGAATTACAGAGTCTTTTAAGTTATTAAGGCACAAGCACTGTACTACCACAAATCACTATAGCAGAAAGCATGAAATGCCCACTGCTCGGAATTCCTATCCAAAAGAACCAAAATGCAGCAGCTCTAAGATGATGTTCTCCATTGCAGCTCTATCTGAATCCGGCCATTCCTCGAGTCAATTAGATGGTACTTCTCATTGGTTCTCTTGTTGTTGACCACATCAGCTAGGTTTATAACCACATAACCCAGGGTTTCCTGCTTGGCAATGGCACAGTGACTAAGGAGGTGAAAAAATAAAAGAAATTTTGGAAGCGCAAAGTTAATTGTATGTTGCAAGCAACTTGAAAGAAAATGGAGGGGGGAAAAAAAAAAAAGAAGAAGAAGAAAAAGAGTTAGGTTTGATTCAAATGTAAAGGATTGCTGACCAACTCATTATTTGCCTCATCCAAGAAATTACGAGGCAAAGAGGCCACTCAGGGCATCTTCAAATCATGATTCCATAAGGAACAAATTCCAAATATTTAGAGAAACCCAAAACCATCTTAACAAATTTTCGTTTTGTTGAATTTGTCATTTTAGCATTACCGCAGATGAATAGCAAATGCAAAAACATACCTTCGGGTGCAGTAGACCCATTCTAGAGGAGGTACTGATGACTTCCACGTGGATTTTGTCATTCGTGGGTGGTTCCTCCAGCATGAATTGAAACTCCTCTTCCCATCTAGGATCCCTATTCTTTTTTACATACTGCACCGAACGCAATCATTACATCATATTAAATTGATTGCACCATGTTTGAAGGTGAAACATAACAGCTCATTGCAACCATGTTTGAAGGTGAAACACAACAGCTCATTGCAACCATGTTTGGTGCTTTAATGCCAACTACAGGTTATGGGATATACCTTAGTTTTTCTCTCTTCTCCCCTAAAAAGTAATCGAACGTAAGGGTTTGTATGGTGTTTTCCTTCAACATCTGTTGCTTCATGCACAATGACTACAAGCAAACCCCCTCCAGCAGGTGTTCCTTCAGGAGCCTTCTCCACCCCTTCTGAAGCTTCGACATTGTCTGGTATTTGGTCCTCCTTGAAGGGCTTGTATAAAAATTCCAAAACAAGCTGCCCGCGAGATTTTTCATTCTGGACATCATTTGGGTCCATATTCTTTAGCAGATCCAGGGTCATTTCTTTTGGCTCTTCAGGAGTAAGCTCTTTCAAGGGAACTACATTCATGCCCATCTTGTCATGTTTGCCCACCTTGCAAAAATAAGATCAATCCTCAATGAAACTTCTTGACCACAACTAGAAAGAACAAAAAGGACAGAAACTAGTAATAGAGCAACAGCAATTGTCACACATCACAGATGCTTGCATTATTAAATAGCCCTCTTTCTACTCTTGCCATGGAGCAAAATAATTGCAAGATTACAAAAGAGTGTACTCAAAAAAAGCACATTTGACAAAAAAGCAAAAGATAAGCATACCTGCTCCCAGTCATAGACAATAACCTCCAAGGCTTGGGATTCCGGGTCTTTAACGACCATATTAAACTCCTCATTCCATTCAGGATTCAAGTTCTTGTGTTTCACAGTCGTTTTCTTTGAAGGGAGTTTGTCCTCAGTAAGCTTTAATTTCACATAGGGGTCAGACGCACCAAGCAGATCTTTCTTTTTGAGCTTCATTGCTCTCACCACCTTCACAGTAAGAATCCCAACAGGCCGCTTCATGGCTCTGCAAATTTTCAGGAAGAATAAGTACTTGAAAATGGAAATGTGTTGTAGGTTGAAGCAGAGCTAGCAAATACTCACTTTGAGGGATCCATAATTGGTACGACAAGGGTTTTTGGCCACAGATACATATTTGCAACCTGATCTTTTATAAGCTCCTGTGGGGAAAAATGAAGGAAATAAAAAAAACATTGCCGAGATAAATAAGTAGAGTTTATGTGGATTCAGAGACGGAAATATCCTTATCAGGATGAATAACCCAGAAAAGAAGAGAAGTCAAATTTTATATGAGGGGATATAAGTATAGTGCCCTTCCTACGTCCGGTTCCCAGCTTGGACATGCAGCTATGGAGTTTCTGTTTTCTAGCATCTTAAGTCAGACATTCACCCTAAGACGATGGGAATTATTCCTTCAAAATATAAATTCGAAAATTCGATCCTTCTAAATAAGCTGTCGCTTATACTGCCCCTAGGAGTGCTTTCGAAACGAATAGAAGTTTGCTTCCCCATCATCAACCACTCTCAGTGCAATAGAACATAGGAATACCTGGACGAATCTGTATAGACCAGGAATGGACATAGCATCTGCTCCAAGTACCTTCAGTCCAAAGTCAACATGAGGCTGCACAATCAGAGAAAAGGGAAAAAATAAGAGGGAAAGAGAGATATCAAAAGGGACAATTGTGCATACAAGTTTGAAGTCATTTGCTCGTAAGCTTTCTATTGCGGAGGTTTCAAACATTGAGTGCCACGCTTCGAGTACCAGAGATATGGCCAACATTAGATGAATAACTAAAATAATTGTTTGCACCACAGGGCAAAAGGGTCTTGACTTTCAACCATTAGTGAAATTACCTTCTCCAGCAGAGAAACATAAATATTGGCGAAGCAAGGAAAGGAAGGAACCAATGGCTTTAAGGTGATACGTGGGGAAGCAAATACTTGCAAATCAACCACCTGAAAAATTATAAGCCAACAGTCCCAATTAGAAATTTGGAACACTGGAAAAAGTCATCTCACTTAAGCTAATGAGACCCAGGGTGTGCGTGTGTGCCAAAGGAAGAGACATGGTATTCCTTCAGAATAAGGAGCCAATAAAGATACCAAAAAAACGGTTGTTCTAATAATAGTGACAAAATCAAACACCTGAACTGTCGCTTTGAGACCAAATGCTTTAACTACAATAGTGATGTTTGGATTGCCAGCCCACTTCACTGATGGTTCCATTATCAGCTCTTTCTCATCGGTGACATAAACTTTCATTCCTGCCATGCCAAAGAAAAGAATTTAAGCCATAAAAGAATGCAATATATGCTTATCAATAGCAGGAAAAAAGAAGGTCCCTAGAATGTAGACACAATAGCAGAATCAGAAAATTCATTTTTCCTAGACGTGAAAGGATGAGTTGACAGTATTCGTTGCTATATTTCTTTCATATGCATAGATTGTGGGTAAAGCGCTTTTTCCGTTTTGCTCAATCAAGAATCCGAGCTTAACTTTCATGGATTGATGATAAGTCCACAATTCTGACCAAGTAAGAAATAAACGGTACATCCTACAGATGCTTGCAGAGTGGGATACCAGAGCTCAGAAGACATAATAGTAATTTCTAGTTCTGTTTTCTGGAGAAGGCTTTTCATTAACAACTGAACCTGAAACATGTTAGAAAAGCAGATGCTTCTATATAACATCAAGCATAGCACTAGTCAGCTGAATGCTTTGAAGGAGTAGGCTATCTGTGAGTTTAAGAGACCTAATATCCAATCAAGAGTGTTCACCATAACCAAGTGGGAAATTAGTACAACAGAGATAAGCACCCAACTTTACGATGCTACTTGCAAAAGGTTGTAGTTCCACATAAATAAAGCACTACCATTGCTGGAGTATCACTCCTAATAACTCAAAGGGGTCAAACACAATGTTTCACTTAATCTACTCCATCCCAAGCACTTACAGATGACCTTGCATTCCCCCAATCAGCAACTGTTTGCCAGCAACTGAACATTTCTGCATTGACTACATGAATGTCGGACAGTGCATTGATTGAATCAATTAAAGGATGAACCTAGGGTCTTAATTTTCTTAAGGGCCTCAAGAAACCCAAGTTTGTGGAGATCTACTAGACGAATGTTCTGATTAGAATATTCAACAAGAAATCATCTACAAACATAAATACGAGGCACTTTCCCCATCAAATACAGTAAAGCCCGTCCATTGCCATACTACTAATAGCCATTGGACAGAGAAAGAAACTTAACCTGGAAATGTTGGCGGTAAGGAGCCCAAGGTAAGAGTTTCAAACTCAACAGAGTCAATTTTGTATTTTGGAATCTGCTCGGCAATAATGGGTTTTGCTATACTTTTTGCCATATTGCAGATTGCCTAAGAAATGAAAATTAATGCATCAATTTAAAGCACAATTAAGCAGTTGAATCGTCCTGAACTTGAAAAAGGAGCCAAACTAAGCAATGGAATTATCATTCTAGACACCCATACCACATCGAGGTAAGGCCACATGTTCTCAACGAATTTGTTAAGCCAGTCAACCTTCAAAAGCAAGAAACTTCATTTTAGAGGGTTATAGGATTAGGAATAATGCAATAGAGAGTAACATGGAAAAACTGAATAAGCAATATGAAATTGCAACATGTACATACACGATCGCAGTCTGGATTCTTCACCCAGAGTGGTATCTCTGTAAGTAAACGCTGCAATGTCTTTGAATCTTGTTCAACCAAAGGACGGATTACAGGATCCTGGAGAAGGCATACAGCTATTAAACGAGGTCATAAGTCGGCTAAAACAACAATAGACATTACAGTGTTGGATAATTTTTTGTCTCTCACGCCCAAAGATTTATACATTTCATTATAGAAAGGAAAGGGAATCGTGAACTAAACCAATTGAAAAAGGCATCAAGGTGATCAATATGCAAACCTCATAATGCTTAAGTGAAAATACTAGGATTTTTCAATTGGTAAATATCTTGGGGAATTCTGATATCAATAAGTTCATGCAAGTATAATAGATGCTAACCCTACCCTGCAGGAGTAACATACTTCCCTGACTAAGAACACACCACAGCGATCATCGGAAGTCACAGGAAACTAACCAACCATCTAAACCAAGGCCACACGACAGCAATTACTGCCAAGTGTCCACATCTTTTGATCTGATGAATCCTTCTCTACGTGAATTGTCCCAATCCCCCCAAGTAAAACAATCACATGTACGCGTCAAGATGCTCGAAACGACAATGCCTGAAGAAGCAACATCGTCCCTAAATCTGTTTTCAGCCCAAGCATAGAAAATGCTAATAATTTCTTTCCAAGTAACTAACTTTCTTAATTCAGCCAACAACCTTTAACCTGGTCCTAACCAATAACAGGCAGGATTTCTAGAACTAAGTACAGAAACCAGACTAGCAGAAAGTAATTGCAGAAACAGACAAGAAGGCAACTAACAGCAACAGCTGATCAGACTGAGCGAAACACAGAACAAAAACCTTAAGTGTAAAACACATGGCGTGATCCAGACACGAACATCATAAAAGACAAGAAGAAGACTACTAACCTTCACATCAGTTGGCTGGAAATATATGAACATGTAGTAACCAATTACAACCCCAATTGATGTTCCCACTCCAAACCCACAAAAACCCAGTATGGTACTCAAAATGCCCATCTTCTAGTTCTCCCTCTAAAAACCGCAAAAGAAACTAACTTTTCTCACAAAATAAGCTGGAACTTCTAACTCAATAATACAAACAACAACCAGAAGCCCACGAAGCCAAAAGTAACTGAAAAATGCAGGAAGGGAAACAAAAGATCTGTAACAGTGAAGAGGGGGGGATACTCTTATCCTGTGCTTATCAAGTAAGCGATAATAAAAGCATTTAATTCTGGTAGACAAAGTGCTTTTACGTTTTAACGACTCATGGTTTTTTTTTTTTTCTTCTTCTTCTTCTTTTGTTTTTCTTCTTCTTTCCTCGTCACCACAACAACGGCAATGAGGGTGAAATTCTCGCCCGCGTCATCTGGGGCTACTACTGTCGGTAACGTTCAATTGGATTTGGGATGTGACGTGGGGCTCTGCGATTGGTCCTTTCCTTCTTGGATTTTTTTTCCTCATTGGGTGGGGCCTGGGGTTCTGTAGCCACTTCTGTTTTGTTTTGTGTTAAACATCTTTTTTGGACCGCATAAGTGTGGATTTTTTTTTTTTCAA